>VYZP01019841.1:0-35432 GCA_013400635.1 Hypocryptadius cinnamomeus
AATCTAGAGAAATAAGATTAAAGCAGAGAGTTTTGATCTAAAGCTGTCCCAGCAACTTCATTTTGCCTTAGCACAAAGACAGTATTTAATTAGGAGTTAGAAATTCTGATGGAAAACTCATGATATGAAGGATACAGCTTCTTTTCTCCCCTAAAAGTGTTGATTGTGCCCCAGTTAATGCCCAGTGCTGAAAAGGCACTGGAGATATCCCTCCTGTCCGTGGGCATGCTCAGGAAAGTTCCCTTCAGGATTAAAGTGTGTTTCTTTGGCATTTCTAAAAGTCCTCAAGTGCCCAAGCAGAGCCTCTGCTCTGGCCATCCTTTTTAAGGCTGGGCTGGAAACGCGAGCAGGAATCAGCCCAGAGAACCCAAATATCCCAACCACAGGCACAAACCATTGCCATGAAAACCTCCCCATCAGCCAGCCTTCCCCTCCCAGGAGGTGGAGTGACCCAGGTCATCAGCACCCCTGCAAGCCTGGGTGCCTCTGGGGCGGAGATGATCCATTGTCACCATTGAGGCAGGAAGGGGAGCGGAAGTGACACAACTCCATACTGATCAGAAGGCAAAAAACTTACTTTATTACAGTCTCACGATATTTATAACCAACATTGTTCATCCAGAGCCTGATTGGTTCTTAATAACACCTGTCACCCCATTGGTTAATTAAAGAACTGTTGTTGTAGGGGTTTCTCTGATGTGGGTGTAATTAGTGTTGATGCTAAGATGTAGAAGGTTGAACTATTGTTTTATTTTTTATACTATATTATTATTATTTTTAAGAAACTTGTAAGTTTTTTTAGTTTGTTTGATACAGCTTTGACCTTATTGGCTAACTGATTAAAACACTATTACTCTTTGGTAAATAAATGTCTATAGCACATTCTCTATTTGCTTAGTAACAGGTGTAGCAATGGAGGTAAGAATTATTTTAATTCTTTCTCTGAGCTTTCTCACAGCTTCTCACAGCCTTCCCCAGGGAAAAATGCCTGGGAAGGCTTGTGCCTGCTCTCTGTGGCCAGAGAGCTGCTGCCACAAGGAACCACCCCTCAGTAAACACCTCATGAAAAACAACTGTTCAAAACACCAACTGCAAAACCTTAAGTTAAGAATTCTTTTAATTCCTTTCTCTGAGCTTCTCACAGCTTTTCCCAGAACGATGCCTGGGAAACTATCCATTTCTCTCTCTCAGCATCCACAATCTGTGACTGCTTACCTTCAACGTTTCCATCTTTCCCCAGGGAATTTGCTGCCTTCTTTCCAGCCCAGGAGCCTGTATCAGTACCAGTACAGCCTGGCTGTCCAGCTGCAGCACACCTCCACACCATCCCCATGGGGAGCCCGGCTGCAGGCTGAGGCACTGATCCAGCTGCAGCGGCTCTGGAGGGACCCAGGAGGGGAGGAGCTGCTCCAGCTGCAGGTGTGTACAGGGGTGGTACAGCCATCCCANATACCTACACTACTCTCTATAATCTGTTTCACACTTTTGTGGTTTCCAGTCTATCTTGAAGTCTAGGAAACTTTCTCCATGAATGAGGGTCAAAGTCAGTGCTCCCCTGGGGGTCAGGACACCCCAGAGCAGACAGAGAAATATTCCCGGTGCCCTGGTTTCCACACAACCTCTTCCATTTCCAGCCCACCCCAGCTGGAAGATGACCTCTCTGACCAAATCCATTGCCTGCAGGTGAAATACACACCAGCTTTAGAGCAGACACTTGGTCACTGCTTTCTGCCATCTTCTGCTGTTGTAGATCCATGACCTGAAGGCCCAACACCTGCCAGAAGAGGAGAGGAGCCAGGACAGCACCAGAGGTTCCCCTGCAGACATTGCACTGAGCCCAGAGGCACAGGCAGAGCTCCAGCAGCCAATGTTCATCTCCTGGAACAGTGGGAAGGTCAGCTGGACACCTCCTGGGCTTGCTCATGCCCTCTGCAAAGCATTCCTGTCCTCATCCTGAATTTTCTGGGCTATGAAGCCCATAGGAGCTCCTGCTCCACCTCTGATTTCAGAGCAGAAGGAACTGGACAGAGTGGCCAGTGTTGGACTCTAGGTGGAGTCCCATCCTCCAGCTGGAGTTGCAGAATCCCATGCTAAAGCTCTTCAGTCCTAACCATGGAATATAAGCTCCTTTCTGACCTTCTCCTCCTAAGGCTGTGGATCCCCAGGGTGGGAAGGAAAGGGAAATTTTGTGTTGCATCCACAGACCTCATGCTATTGAGGGATAAGGGCCTCCTTGAGAAAATTCCTCAGGTGTCTAGAGGGTGTTCTCAGGTTCCCTTTTGTCAGGGAAGGCAGGAGGGAGCCTGCAGGGACCCCAGAGATGTCCCCTCAGCCAGGCACCGCCTCCTGCCCTCCCAGGCCAAAGCTTTCTACGGGAATGAAGCGGAAAACATCCTGATCTCCAACCTGAAACGAGGCATCATCAGTCTGTTCCAGCTTCAGCCCCATGCCGGCACCACAGTGGAGGTAGGTCCAGAGCTGGGACCAAAAATCCAGGGATGCACCAGGAGAGCTGGCCCTGGAGCCTAGCCAGCCCGCAAGCTCCAGCAGAGGGAGCAAAATTCAGGAAAAATAACATTGGGTCTGCTGCTCTAACCAGGCTGTGAGCAAGGATAACTCTTGGAAAGGCAGAAGACTTAAAATAAAATAACTTAATTTTCAGCAATTGTCACCCCTCACAAAATCATGGCCTTTCCCTGGACAGTAGGAACATCAGAGAAGAAACTCCACAAGCATTCCTGCCAAGCAGGATTTGCTTTGCTAGCAGCCAGCTGGAATGACCTGTGGGCAACATGAAATAACCTCAGAACCCCAAATGCAGTCACAGAGATGCTTAATTAAATCTTAATTTAGGGCCTGAATTTGCAAAGATGCCCAGATGGACTTGGAGCTATCCAACCACCCCCTGATCTGTCCCACATTCTAGATTTTAGCTGCTGTTCTCTTTGCTAGGTTGGCCTTTGTGTCTGTCCTCTCCACAGAGTGTTTAATACCCGTGGTCAATCCGTTTGTGTTTCAGGAAGACGCCTCTGGCAGCTGCCAAGTCACCTACACCGTGTCCAACCATTCCATCACCAAGACCAAAGATCTCCTCAGCTGCTCGAAGCCAAAGTCTGGATTCACCTCCATAAACAAAGCAAGTCCATTGCTCTGGCTGTGGGGGGCTCAGCTCATGCTGAGTACAGCAGGGACACCCCTAAAATCCTTTTGCAGGTGGCCTTGGATTCCCATTCCCAGCTGGCTTCAGCCTTCTGCACCAGCTTGGGATGGGACTCGGACCCATTCTCAAAGTGGGATGCACCAAGATCCCTCAGGAGGATCTTGAGGTGGGAAGGAGCAGTAAAGGTGCTCTGGGTCACCCCATCCCCACTCTTGTTATCAGTTCTGAGCTGTCAGCTGGTCCTGCTTGGGAAGGTGGAGATGCAGGGATGTTTTCTGGGTCTCAGACTCATTGCATGGGGGATTAGTTTGATAGACTCTGTTTTGCTTAAAGCAGTAGCCTGTGTTCACCCCTGACATAAACAGATGAAATCCCGTGGGTCTTAATGCAGTCATACGTGCCATAACCAAAATTTAAGGTTTTTTTTTTAAATATACAAATTCTACTGAATTCAATATTAAAATGGACATCCCATGGACACCCCACAGGCCCTGGCAGGGGTCTCAACACCACCTTGTTGTGCAAGTCCCTGTGGTGTCAGCACTCTCTCTACCTGCATCAGCCATGGGTGGGAGCATCCCCTTGCTGGTCCTCACCTGGTGTTGCCTTCTCCCACATCTGGGAAAAAGGCAGGCTCTTATGGATTTTCCTTTCCTACATTTTGCAAGTGAAGTAGGTGACTTTGTGGGCTGGAAAGTTCTTTTTCTGCTAATGTAGAGAGAAATCTCCTGGGAAGAGGGCAAGCAAAAAAAAAGGTTGCTTTTTTTTCTCCTTGCTTTTCCTTTTCCAAGATTTTTGGAGTGGAGTGGCAGCCCTCCAGCAGAAGCCAGTATGTGGTGAAGGACAACCTGCTCCAGTCAGTCCTGGCAGAGGAGAGCCACGTGCTGGCTCCAGCCCTGAGATCCCACTGTGGCATCAAAATCACTTCAAGGTGAGTGATGATCCCAACCACTGGCCATGGAGAGTGGAAATCACAAAACTTTCCATTGACTATTTCTCCTTTCACAGGCAGCAGCTCCAGCTGGTGTCTCCTGCAATGCCTGGGCCAGCAGAGGTGTCTGCACAAAGCCTTAAGGATGTGCTGGCTGGCACGGGGGCACGGCCCCAGCCCCTGGGCATGGCCAGCCTGCCCTTCAGGAGGGTCTGCACCCACTGCCCATCGGTCAGTGATGCTACTGAGCCCCAAAACTCTCCCTCAAGCTCTCCCTCAAGCTGGGCACTTGTGGGGTTTGGGGTTAAACCCCAGTGGTGCTTTTGGAGGGGCTGCTTGGTGTAAACGTTATCCTGTGATAACATGGGAAAAGAGGATAAATCCCCCCTAACAGACCTCACCTTTGCAGCTGAGAGCCTTCCTGAAGGCTTTTGACAGGCAGAGAGTCAGAACAGACAGCTCAAAGGTGTCGACAGCCTGGCAGTTCCAGAGGTTCATCCAGCTGCTGCGCAGTGCCAAGAAGAGGGATGTGCTGCAGCTGCTGAGGAGAGCGCCCGAGGAGACGCGGTGAGAGCCCCTGGAGCTGTCTCTCCAAAATTCTGCTGGACAAGACAGCCAGGGTCGGTTGGTGCTGCTCCATGCACCATCCCTGCTCCAGGCAGCCATCCTGACTAGTGGCAGTGTTCTCTGGCTTCCCCTAATGCCTGTGCTGTCCAAGCACTGCATGGTTTTTGTGGGCCACTGCTGACTTCCCTCCTCCTGCTCCAGCCCCTTCCTGGTGGAGGCAGCGGTGGCCACACAGTCAGTGGCTTCCTTGGCAGCGCTCTCAGACTTCCTGGATTTCAGCCAGGAGCCCAAGTCCCTCCTGGAGAAGTTTCTCTACACAGCAGCTTTCTCTCCCCGGCCTTCAGGAGAGCTTCTCCACCTCGTCCTCGTGAGTATGGACATCTCTGTCTCTTCCCCGAGGGTCCTGCATCTGGGATGGATCCACACACCATGGAACAAGGGAAATGTTTCTGTAGAAATTGATTTTACTGCTCATGGGGTTGTTTCATGTGCATTTACTGGGACACTGGTGATGGGAGTAGATGCTCCCCAGAGGAAAAGAATTCAGCAGAACATGCTTTGTATCAGTGCATTAGAAATAATAAAATCTTAATTTAGAGCCACTGCGTTTTATCCAGTGAAATCATGCATGGTCTCCTTAAAGGCAGGTAAGAACTAGTTTTCCCTTACTTGCTTGAGATAAAAAGTAAAGCATACTCCTCCTCTTTTTTTCCCCCCTAATTTCTTTTTTCCTGCTTCCTATTACCCCTTTCCTGATGCCCAGGACAAGCTGGATGGGAAGCAGCTGGCACCTGAGATCTGGGAGACAGGAATAGTTGCCGTGGGCTCTCTGGTGGGCAAGCTGTGCCAGCAGAAGCTCTGTGGGCTGCAGGTGGGTCCTCTGCAACTCCTCACTCTTGGCTTTTTGGGACACCCCCCCGTTCCAGGGGTGCCCAGAATGTCTCCTGTCCCTCACCTCCCCCTCCTTCTGCAAATCCCGAGCAGGTGGTGGAGCGTGGGGTGGAAACCCTCCTCAGGGGGCTCAGAGGTGCTGAGGAGGAGCCCAAGGTGGTCATTTTCCTGCTGGCCCTGGGGAATGCAAGGCTCCCTGAGACCATCCCCACCCTGCTGGAGCACGCCGAGGACGGTCCCACGGCCGTCACCACCGCAGCCACCTCTGCCCTGCAGCGATTCCCCGCTCCCCACATCTCCAGCAAGGTAGGAGAGGCGGTTGTGAGGCTTAGTGCTCCCCTCCCCACTCAAAGCCAAGCTGCTGGGGTGCACTTGCACTCTTTTAATTACCCCCTCTCATCAGGTGAAGCGAGTGATGAGGAGGATTTTCCACCAGAAGAGGAAGAGTTATGACAAAACCTGTCGCCTGGCTGCTGCAGAAATCCTCCTGGATAACCACCCCCTGCCCATGGATGTCATCAACATCCTGCTGGCCACCAGCGAGATGGAGACAGAGGTGGCCACGTTCCTGCTGCTGAAAGTCCAGAACAGCCTGCGTGACCACCACCACCTGGCAAGGTGGGGCTTGAGGGCACGGGTGCATTTTTCCCTCTGCTCTACATCACCTTTTTCTCCTCCTCCTCCTCCACAGTCCAGCTGTGGGGT
Organism: Hypocryptadius cinnamomeus; assembly: GCA_013400635.1. Classification (NCBI taxonomy): domain Eukaryota; kingdom Metazoa; phylum Chordata; class Aves; order Passeriformes; family Zosteropidae; genus Hypocryptadius; species Hypocryptadius cinnamomeus. The sequence continues at coordinate 6,255 of VYZP01019841.1, forward strand.
TTGGACCAGCAGGTCTTTAAAATGTGCTAGAGTCACTTTGTAGAAGCTGCCTGCACATTCCTGGAGTAACAAAAGGGATGCAGATGCCACACAGCCAGGCAGAACCTGACATTCCTTGTCATCCTGCCCCATGGCAGCAGGACCCAGGCTTGTGGCTTCAGCAGAGTCCTTGGAGGCTGAAGCTCTGGCTCCCAGGGCAGTGCACAATTTGTACCTTCATTAATCTTCCTGTCTGCACAGAACAAACCAAGCATTCATGTTTTTCAGAGCTAAGCAGAAGCTGTACAGAAATATCTGCCTGGTTTATCCCAAAAAGCCAGAGGAAAAGGAAATTCCAGGGTAGCCCATGTCTAATGCTTTCATTTCTTACTCACTCTACTCTGGGCAGTCAGCAAGCATGAGAAATACTTTGGCAAATTACATTTCCTTCTGTAGTGACCACTCACCTTTTGCCTTCCCTCCCTCCCAGTGCTGACATATCCTTTCCCTCTCTTTTCCAGGAAGATAATGAAAGACATCATGGGAGACCCACGGATAAATAATTACAACTTCTTCTCTAAATTCGGCATCTCCTCTTCTTTCTCAGGACCTCTGGCAGGTGACAGCACAGAGGACACCTTGGTCCCCTCAGAGGGTTCAAGGAGGGGTTGGTGGGAAAAGGCAGCCTCTAGAGGAGGATCCAGGTCTATAGAATGCCCCAAAATCTCAGGGAGGTTTGTGAGAGTGTCCCCCAGCACCACCAGCTGGCTGCCACCACCTGAGATAGGAACATGCCCTTCTCCAACACAAACTTTTCCCAAATCCTGCTGGTTTGAAAGAGGAGCTTCAGCTGGAGATGAAACCAATAGCAGATTGCTGGTGGGAGTTTCTGTGCTTTCCCTGACAAGACAAGATGTTTCGCTCCATTCCTCAGTTCCTTTGGTATTTTCAATAAGATCTTCAGAGAGGAGGATTCTTGTACTGAGATTTAAGAGAAGAACTCAAACTTCAGAGACAGCAAAAAGCAGCACTTGCTAAATATCTGCTGAATTCTTCATCCCTCATTTCTGTCCCTCTTCAAATTAGCTCAGTCTGGCCTTGCAGAGGGTGAGTAAAGGTGGAATAGCCAGGGAGGGAAAAAAAAAAAAACAACTTTACAATGCTGAATCATATGAGTATTGCAAGAAAGAGAAGATACAGAGTGGTACCACAGGTTTGGGTTGGAAGGGACCTTAAAGATCTTCCTGTTACCACCCCCTTCCACCAGACACGCAGGGGTGCTCATGGGCATCTCTCTGCCTTTCAGTCACCCAGGACCTGACTTCCACTTTTGGGCTGGACCTGCTGTTTTTGGAGGGTGGATTCCTGAGGAAGAGCGTCTCTGACTTCTCCCTGCTCAGCCATGGCCAGCGGCTTCGTGTGGCTCAGGTGCCAGTGGGAGAGGGGCTGGAGGGGGGTGACAACACAGCCCAGGGGTGCCACTGCTGTCCTTGTGTCACCTCTTAACCTCCTTGTGGTGCTTCACCTCCGCACTCAGCACGTCCTGTACCAGAAAGAGGCAAATTCCCAAACCACCGGTGTGAAAATCCAGCTCTGGAGAAGGGAGCCCCCTGCTACCCCCAAAACCAGAGGATGCAACTCTGCTACCTCAGGGTGCTCAGGGATGGCTTGGATGCCTCACCCAAGTCACTCCATCGCTGATGTCCTGCTCCTGTCCACTCCTGTCTTCCAGGTCACCTTTGAAGCACAAGGGATGGAGTCGATGGTGGGAGAGAACCTCTCGGAAGAGGAGGAGGAGCCAGAGCTCATGGCTGGGATGTCAGCCACCTTCTTGGATGTCCAGCTGCGGCCAGTTGTCTTCTTCCAGGGCTACACAGACCTGATGGCCAAGGTCCTGCTGAGCAGTGGAGAGCCCACCAGTGTGGTCAGAGGGAACCTCCTGCTGATGGACCATCACCAGGTACTGCACGGGGAGGAAGCAGCGGCCGGTCTCCACACCACATCCCAGTGAATCCAGTGAAATGAGCCTGTGGATGTCACACACCACAGACACAGATCTAAGAGTGAGGTGGCACTGCCAGATGTGTTTTGGGGTTGGTAAAGCGGTGGGATGGCTTGTTCTGCCATGGGAGACCCGTGGCTGGAGTTGCAGGGTTGGGATGGACATTCCCAGCAGCCACAAGGCCCTGCTGGTGTCAGCCACTGATCCAAGAGCAGTGCCTGGCCACAGGAAGCTCTGCCTTTTCCATCCTCCAGGTCATTCCTCTGCAGTCTGGCCTCCAAGTGACCGTCAAACTCCAGGGTGGGCTGGGGCTGGACGTTTCAGCTGACATGGACGTGAGCATTTGGGAGCAGGAACTGAAAACCAGCGTCAATGCCAGGTCAGCTTGGCTCTGGGAATGGGAATACCGGGGGGCAATGGGGGATTTCCACAGCTCCCTGATCTTCTCCTGCTGGATGCAGCCTTTCCTGGTGCTTACACAGGCATTTTCCATGGCCAGACCTCTAATTGAGGTGTTCATGGAGTTGTTTGGTGCCCAGCACAGGCCATTGCTCTGTGACCAGGCCCTGCGTGCTTCTCTCTCCCAGGGGAAGCCTTGCCATGGATTTCCAGGCAGAACTAGATTCCACTTTCCTCCAAGCCACCCTGAGAAGCCAGACAGAGGTGGAGACCTCCATCCACTTCGACACCAAGCTGAGGTTTTCCAACAGCCCCGTGCTCATGTGCCTGCAGCTGAGAGAGGAACAGGTCCCATACAGGTAACACCAGATCCTGTAGAAACATCCTGGTGGGCTTGAGACCAAGGAGGACTTCTTGGGAAGAGGAGGGAATTAATGGTTGCATTTACTGGGTGGGAATTGGTAGGGATGAGGGAAGGGCACCACAAGTTCCCGATATGGGTGGAAGCACCATCCATAAGACCATCAGGAGATGGGGACTGGGCTGGTCTGGGAGGAGAAGGATGAGATCCACCACAGGCTCCTGACCATGCTGCTGTCACTGTGTCCCACAGGGAAGTCCTCACAGTTTCCCAGTCTGCTGGGAGCCGGAGCAGCACAGCTCGGAAAGGCCGGCGTGGCACCGTGCCCGGGAGGGAATTTGCCTTGCACCAAACCAACTCCAAGGTCTGCAACCTCCTGCTGGCTGCAGAAAAAGAATAAGGAGTCAGGGCACTTTGGGATTCTCCTCCACAACCACCTTTAGATGAGAAAAATGCTGCAGTAAGGACATCAGAAGGGACCGCAGGAGGAGCTGCTGAAGAACAGACACACCCCTTCCCTCCAAACATGCCCTCACACCCCAAAGGCTGAGATTTCCCCCTTCTGGACTCCTCCCCTTCATGGGGAAAGGCCTTGCTGGAAGCCAAGCTTTTCCTCAGGAAAAACAGCCTTATTTTGCAAGTGAATGGGTTTCTGAGAGCCCAAGAAACCCTCCTGGAGGAGTGCATCCCAAAGTGCTGTTTTCTCCCTGTTTATCAAAGCTGTCAGGAGGAGACACATCTGCAGCCAGCTGGAAGTTCCCAGTGGAGGGAATAAATGACCTTCCTTGGTTGGGAGGTTGACCTCCCAAGCTGAATTGTTGTCATCCATCACCACCCAACATCTCCAGCATTGGAGGGAGGCTGGTGAGAAAAAAGCAGCATTTCTCCATTCCTTCCTGATAATAATGCACCTTGGAAGTATTTTTAGCCCCTTTTTTGTGGTGTATGTGCTACAAAACAAGCTTTTTAGGAAAGAAAAGAGGGATATGGAGTATAGTTGGTTTTTTTTTTAATTATGAGCCTGAAATGTTAGCACTGAATCTCCTGGTTCAGGGGAGGAAACTTGTCTGGTTTTCCATCTGGAGACACCAATTACAAGCGCCTTGGTTATGTACAGAAATAAATGCCCTGTATTTCCATATTGTCTCTGTTTGACTCATAACTTTCCTGGACACATGGAAAGGCAGAAGGGAAAGGCACTTCCTGCAAGAACCTGCTTTCTAGGTCTGTATTTAGGGTGCTCCCTTTCCTCTTCCTCCTCCTCCTGAGATTGACAAAGGCAGATTTGTCATCCAGCTGACATTTACCCCAAATCAGCTGAACTTCTAGTCCCAAAGGATGCCTGTCCTGCCAGAGGGGATTGGAGAGGGGAATATGTTTCCAGACCCTTTGCAAGGGGTGAGGACATTTGAAAATGGATTTCACCAGACTGCATTGCTGCTGGAAGCTTTGCTGTCCTGCTGAGCCACTGAATCCCGAGGTTTTCCAAGCCCTCCCAAGGATTTTTTTCCCCCAGTCCTGGTTAGATGCTCAAACAGCAATGAAGGGCCATGGGCCTTTTGGTGAAGTCACCCATTTCCTTGGCAATGGCTCCAAACCCTCCCAGAAGGGACCTTTCAGCCCCAGGTCCCCAGCAAAGGTGACATTGTGCCCGCAGAGCTGGAATGGAGTCACCTCTGTTTAGGTGGGCAGAAGGGGACCTGGACCTGGGTGTATTTTATCCAGCCTGTTCCAGCCCTCTCCGTGAAGAAAATTTTCCTCATTTCCAGCCTCCCCTGGCCCAGCTTGAGGCCCTTTCCCCTTGTCCTGTCCCTGTTCCCTGGCAGCACAGCCCGACCCCCCCTGGCTGTCCCCTCCTGTCAGGAGTTGTGCAGAGCCACAAGGTCCCCCCTGAGCCTCCTTTTCTCCAGGCTCAGCCCCTTTCCCAGCTCCCTCAGCCTCCGTAAGTGTCACTCCATCCAGCAGCAAGGGAAAGGGACAATCGGGCGGGGTTGGAGTGCCAGCTGTGACTCCTGGTGAAGACCCCCAGGACAGCCCCTGTCCATCCATCTCCCAGGAATGTCGCTCCTGTCGCCTCTCCAGGAGCCGCTTTCCGTGTGGAGCCGCAGACCAGCAGTGACCTCCAGCGGCTGCAGCCGCATCCCGCGGGGATCTCGGGACAGAACCCTCCGCTCCGGCTCCCCAGGGATGTCCCACGAGCGGCACACGGGCTCGAGGGACCTTGCTATGGACCAGGGCTGACCCTCGGCAGCCCTCACCCCTCTGAGCCGGGTTCTGGGTGGCAATGCCATCCCCTCCTGGCTTCCAGGCTTGCCAGCACAAGCAGTTTTCTGTGTTTTCTTTCCCCCTGCAAGTCACTCTCTTGCCAGGACATCCCCTCCAGCCCTCAGGACAGCACATGGACACCTCCCACCAAATACAGCAATAAAACATCGCCTGCCTGTCTGCTCCAGCTGGCTGCAGAGGCAAAACTACCACGAGAAACAGTGAGGGAATGCATCTGAAAAATGGCAAGGATTGGCTCTCCTTGGGAATTTAGTGGAGAGGCAGCTCTGAAGTGCTGGGACAGAGCTCTCTCTGATCAGCCACTGCTCTCTTCCTTCCTATGCAGCCTGAAATACAAAGAATTCTATTTCCTGACTGCTGGGCCCCAGAGAGTCCTCAGACTCCACAAAAAATAAAATTTAAAAAATCAGTTTATAACTCGCCAAAGCAGCGGTGAAAATCCCAGCACTGAACTGTGGCAACAGCAAACCTCACATGAAACTGCACATCCCAAACCTCCACTGCAGAGCTGACAGCTGCCTTGGGACATGCACATCACACCAGGATCCCTGCAGGGCATTCCTGGGACATGCACAGCTTCTGACAGCCACAGTGGAATCACTCAGGAGCAGCAACTGGCAGGGTTGCTGCTATAACCTGTCCAGCAAGCCAGGGATGCAGGAAACCTCCCAGGAATGCAGGGAGAAAGCTGGGAAGCTGCAACGGGACACAGCTGGGCAAAGCACAGCAGCTGTGCCATGAGGAGATCCCTGCAGGAAAAGCTGGGGGGGAAAGCCCAAGGCCAGGGCTGGTGGGTCAGGCAGGGAGCCTGGGAAGTGGCTGAGCTGAGCCAACAAGGCTCCAGGGCTGAGATGAAACCCTTTGGCAAAAGCCATGGGAAAGAAAGCTGAAGCTTTTCTAGAGAACTGTTCCACCCACTCCAGTCCTGGCCAAGAGCGTGAGTGTTGAAGGGATGCAATGGTTGCTGTAGGAAAATGAGCAGTGAAGAAGGTGTTTGGGGACACAGCCATAATTCCAGTTCTGATGGGGATGAGCACCTGCTCTGCCCCATCTCACAGAACCCAAATTCCTGACTGGTTTGGGTTGGAAGGGACTTTAAATCATCTCATTCCACCTCCTGCCACAGGCAGGGCATCCTCCACCAGACCAAGCTGCTCCAAGACCCATCCCACCTGGCCTGGCCTGGCCATCCCAGCAAGAAAAACCACAACCACACCAATTGCAAGCCTCTCCTGTCCCTTATAAACCCCCAAATCCCTCCTTGCCCAAATATTGTGGCTGCTGCAGCCTAAAAACCTGAAGGTGTGATGAGCTGTAGTGGTGCTGTGTGGAAGGGAAGCACCCAACAGAGAGGTGGAAGAGTTTTTCCATGGTAAAATCCAAGCAGGGTTTGCAAAGCACTTGTTAAAGCAGTCACTGCAAAGATCCAGAGGAATCCAGTGTGGCTGGGTTTTAGGGAATGACCTGGTAGGGTGTCGGAACCCAGGACATCCCTCTGGTGCCCTGGATGGCTTGTGCCCCTGGCAGGGGCTCGGAGATCCTGGCAGGAAGCCAAAGACACTTGGGAATTCGATCTCAACCCATGGAGCAAATTACCAACCTTACATGAAGAATTACAAGTCACAAAAGTTTAAGTAGCATAACAGTAGTTGTCACAGGGTGAAAAGTAGAATTTTGGGATTTTNAAAAGAGACTTTTAATACATTCTTGGGATCCCCTTGACCAGAGGAGGTCCCGAGAGTAGGGTCTGGGTTTCACCTTTTAGGAGGAGCCATCAAAAACACAAGGGGAAGGACAGAGTGACTTCATTACACCGTAGTGGTTCCACCATCACTCTGAGAACCAGAGGTCTGCAGGAGACGTTTAAAAGGGTGTAAAGCAGAAAAGAGGAAAATAAAGCCTTTTTTGAGGGATTACAGAGCATCAATGACCACCCATGAAGTCAATCACAATCACACTGAAGCCAATCCCCAACACCTGTGAAGTTTGCACAGAAAGCTCCATTTTGTGTGAGGTGACTTCAGAGCAGCTCCCACACACGCTGAGGGCAAAGCCACTCCTCACCTCCCTCCCGTGCAGGTGCCACCAGCTGGCCATTGCCACCACAGTCCTTGATAAAAAAGAGGCACTGGGGCCCAGCCAAGTGTCCTCTCCCAGCCATGCCCCGCGGTGCAAAGGGCAGGAAGCAGGCAGGGAGTGCTCCCTGAGAGGGAAGCTGCTGCTCTGAGGATGGAGTGGAGCATCCATGAGCTGGGACAACCGAGGCAGCGCCAAACCTTGTAAGAGTTTCCCTAAAAACCCCGGCAACAGGAACTGGTTTTTGGCATCAAACAGGACAAGGGGGGCTGCCAAAACACCCTGACACTTCCTCTCTGGCCTCATCCCTACCCTGGTTTCACCTCTTTACATTTTTTTTACCTGGCCATGGCATCAGGGGCTCTTTTTGGCCTGAACCATTAACACATCAATATTTAGTTTTGAACTGGCTTAACTATTTATGTGTGTGTATCTATATATGTGTATCTCTAGAGATTTTCTTCCTCCTCAAAACAGCAATGTGAAATTCTGGCTGATAAAGAGGAGGGACTGGGTTGAAGTAACACAAAATAAATCCATTTCAACAACAACACATGGGTCACACTCATATTTCCCCCTCCACACATATCACCAAAACAGATCAACAGCAAGAGATTTTTATGTGGATTTATTTTTCTCTTTTTACATTATGTTAGAGTTCAAAAAAAAAAAAAAAAGAACCCAACAAAATTAATAAATATTAAAAGTTAAAAAGCTCTGAATCTCATATGTACAAGACTTTATACATCATGGTAACACTGGACAAGGTTACAGCACAGGAACGACTCCATGCACCCACCTGGCTTAGGAGGGTGCAGGGGGTCAGAGTCATCCTCTCCTCCTGGAGACAGGACCAGAGACAGGACACAGCCACCCAAGCTCAGCCTGCCTTCAGCTGGAATAAATTCCAGCTGGAAGTGTTCAAGGCCAGGATGTAACAACCTGGTCTAGTGGAAGGTGTCCCTGCCCACAGCAGGAGGGCTGGAACTAGATGAACTTTACAGCTCCTTCCATCCCAAACCATTCCAGGAATCCATGAAACACGCAGTGCTGGCTGCCAGCCCTGCAGCACCACCACCCCAGAGCACCCACAGCTGCTGGGGGGAGGTCATCACAGCCTGCTTTAGATCTGCCCCGCCTCTCAGGTGATCCTGAGGTCAGGATCAGCACCTGCAGTGCAGCCCCCCCTGCCCAGGCACCCCCAGGGACTGTGGGTGCAAGGAGCTGGGTCAGTGCCCAGCCCCAGCTCTGCCCTGAGGTGCAGGGAGGGACCACTGCAAATATTCCTTAAGCAATAAAGCACCAAAGCCTAGGCCAGCATGGAAGGGAGGGGAGCAGCTGGGAATTTCGGAGGAAGGACATCACAGGCCATTTTGGAGGGGAAAGAAGGTCTTTTTGTTATGCTCCTTGGAGAGCAAACAAAGCGTTCTCTTTGGCACAATAAATAAATGCTGGCACTCCCGTGGAGGGGCTGGCAAGGGGCACAGCAGGGGTGGAGGGATGAACCCCACCCTGGTATCCCCACAGGATCCCCTGTGGGTACCAATACCTGCCTGTCCTGGGTCTGGGCACTCCACAGGCACCCTCCATGTGCCCACTCCCACGAGGTGTGCCAGTTTTGTGGCTCAGACAGATGGGGGGCTTTGTTCCATGCTTTGGCATGCCCACCTAAGGCCAAAGGGCAGCACCCAGGAAGCCAAGGACCTCCAGCCTCAGGTGCTTTAAGAGGAGTTGGAAAAATGCTCATCCAGCTGTGCCTGGGCAGCAGGAGGGTGCTGGGAAGCTCTGGGGGAGCAATGCAGAGTCCTATGCTTAAAACATCCAGAATGCAGAGGGGTCTCCATCCATTTCAGTCACAGCAAGCACCTCAACCCTGTCACAAGCCATGCCAGACCGGGAAAATCACCCCAGGCCACCTCACCACAAGCCCTGGCTACCTGCAGAGCTCACAGACACTGTGCCTAGGAATGCCACATCCTACTCCTTGGATACCAGGGAAGCAGGAGCCTCAGGGCCAGCACCCACACCATGCATGTGCCCCCAAGGACATCCCACTTTGCAATGCCAAACTGGTCTGTCTGCCAAGCCTTGCCTTCCTAGGACTCCACCTCCCCATTCCCAAAACTTCCTCCCCCACCTTCCCCTGTCACTGCACCCAGAGGTGCCCTAAGTACCAAAACCATGGAAGCCCCCGCAGGGACACCATTTTGGGGAGGTTTTTGAGGACTGAAACTTGCCAAGGCAAACCCTGCGCCCAGAGCTGGCCCAATACCCAGCAAGGAGAGGGCAGCCCAAGGCTCCTAAAGTGCTGTGCAAACGTTTAGTACTTGGCACAATAATTTGTAACGGCACTAATCACCCCCTTTCCACCCCTTCCCAAGCAATGAGAGATGCAGATGAATCCTTGTCTCTCTCCTCTCCTTGTAACTGCCCCTAAAATCCACTCCTGGCTTCCCAGTCATTCCCATTTCCCCCTAGAAGCTGTTACTGCCCCTAAAATCCACTCCTGGCTTCCCAGTCATTCCCATTTCCCCCTAGAAGCTGTTACTGCCCCTAAAATCCACTCCTGGCTTCCCAGTCATTCCCATTTCCCCCTAGAAGCTGTTACTGCCCCAGAGGCACTGGGTCCAGGGTGCAGGGATGAGGCTGGTGATCCTGGGCATTGGTATCAGCTCAAGGCTGGCCAAAGGCAGTACTGGCTGAAAAAAAAGTCACCCCCAGGTGACAGGCATTTTTGACATCATTTTTTGGTCTTTGACCTGTGGTTCTTATTGCTCACTTTGGAATCTCCTGGACCATCTCCTGCCTCCAGGACCCTATGCTTGTCATGTTCCACCTTCCCCCAGACATGTTTCCCAAACTCTCTACCCCAACAGGGACAGCCCAAAGCAGCAGATTGGGATTTCTCCACATTTTCCCTCTCCTAACCTTGCCACCTCCCCTCCAGTTTTCCCCACCAGATTCCCAGGATCCTCCCATTGCTATCCCCAAGCTCCAGGGCTGAACCACCAAGCCAGGACCCTCCTGTCCAGCACATCCTGTGTTGCTGCTTGGAGCAGGGGGAAGGAAAATGCGACATTAAAGCCATCCCCCTCCCACATCTTTTTAGCACCTTGGGAGGAAGCAGCCTGTCTACCTGTAGCTTTTTTTGCTCTTTTCCACCTTTTTTCCCACAGCACTGTCAAAAAGCACCATGGCACGGCTGGGAGGGCAAGCAGGACCATGGGAAGTGAGTGGTTTTCCCAGGAATTTCTGGGTGTGGAGCCAGGTCATTCCCAAACCTGGCAGTGCCACCCATGAAAACCATCACTGGAAGTCGGGGCAGAGGAAAAAGATGGAGAGAACAGGAGGGAAGAGGGAGAAAGGCTTTCCCAGCCTCACAGTGAGGTGGTCCTAAGCAGGTTACCTGGCCCCCTGACCCCTCCCCGGCTCCCTTGGGGCTGGCAGCTCCCCTGGAAAAGCAGCACTGCTGGATAGCCCAGGTGCCACAGTGGGGTCCCCACCAGGCTCCCCCCGAGCTGGGGTAGTGGGGTAGGGGAGGAGCGCCAGAGCAGGGCTGGGAGTGGCGGTTCCCAGGGGAATGCTGGTGACAGGGGGTGAGCCAGTGGTGGAGGAGGCTTTCTTCCCACAGGATTCGCAGCAGAGCTTGTTGTATCCAGGGATGGAGCAGTAGCGAGCCAGCACCTCCATCTGGCAGAAGATGGACTTGTCCCCGAGGCAAGGCTCTCCTGGAGAGGGACAGAGCAGCACAAAATAAGGTGGCATTAGGCTCCTAGCCCTGCACCCCTCCAATGGGATTCCCAAAGGGAACAAGGTACCCTTTCAGGGTGCGGCCTATCCACGTAGGAAGTGGAAAAGAAGCACCTGGAAAATGAAGCCAAAGTACCGAAGGATTCTGTGCATGGAGCAAAAACAGAGAGCAAGGCATGCTCCAAACCAAAGTGCAATGAGCCCCAGCTATGAAGGACTCCAAGGGGGAAAAACCAGGACTGTCTCCCCGCTTAAAAAAATTCCAAGGTAAAAAGGAAAGGGCATAAAAACCGGGAGGCAAAAGGAGCTCAGCACAGAAGCTGCAGGACCTCGTAGACCACGAGATGGCAACGGAGCAACGCGCTCGGGAGCAGAGGCATCGGGGATGCGGCAGCGGAGGGTGAAACTCCCCAGCAGCACTGCTGGCTGCGCCCCCACCTCTGCCCTTCCCGAGGGAGCTGCACAACTCCTCGGGAGGGTTATCCTGGGAAGCACCGCCCTTACACGAGCACTCACTGGAGGAGATCTTGCTCACGGGGTTTTTGGCTCCATCCTGGGGTACCCGCTGCCCTCTGGTCGTGCCGTGGTCACCGGCATCGCCACTGGCGGTGATGCCAGAGAGCTTCCCTGCAGAGAGAGCACCACGATGCCCAGCAGCCACGGGAGGCTGAGGGCGCTCAAAATACCTCGGGAAGGTGTTTGGTGTGTTTTACGGGATCTCCTTAAAAATTAAATCCCTTAAACACCCAGCATTTAAGCCACTCAAACCCCACCCACGATAAACTCAGAAGTGCCCATCTCTATCAGCTCATCACATATTCAAACTGCCAGAAAACCCAAAACCAGCCAATGCCAGGGCTAAGAGCAGAGAAGGGAAATATTTTGGCTGGCTTTTAACTTTTTTTTACTGCCAGCCACATCAGGGATATTCAACCCAACCTTGTCCGCTGGCATCCCCTGACGCCACAACGGGCTGGAGGCATTTGTGGGGGTTGATTCCCACCAGCACATGCCCCATCCCAGTGCCACCTCCTCCTCCTCCTCCTCTCACCGGGGCAGACAGCCACGTGGCAGCCCTGGATGGCCTCTGGCTTGTCACCCTCGCAGCGCGCGCCGCTGTCGCTGCCCTTGCACACCACCTGCCGCTGTTGGACGCCTTCCCCGCAGGTCACCGAGCACTGCACCCAGACAGACAGACAGACCGTCAGTGACAGCGTGGAGACAGCCCCCACACCCCCCCAGCCCCCCAGGATGTGCTGGTGACTCTTCCTCAGGTGGATTTTGCTTTCTGATGTGGGGTTTCCCTCCCTGTCTCCCAAACCCCCACACTCTCCGCACAGGAATGCTCTCCCCTCTCTCATTTTTCCTTGTACCCTTATCCATGGAAGTTTTCAAAGCCAGGCTTGGAACAACCTGGTCTAGTAGAAGGTGACCTGACTGAGGCAAAGGCTCGGAATGAGATGGGCTTTAAGGTCCCTTCCAACCCAAACCATTCCAGGATTCTATGACAACATCCTTGTCTCTTGTACACTTATCTCCAGGCCAGGCTGGATGGGACCCTGAGAAACCTGGCCTAATGGAAAGTACCGTGTCCACAGCAGGGGGGTTGGACTAAAGATGACCTTTACAGCTCCCTTTGAACCAAACCATTCCGGGATTCTCCTCCCTGACCCCTATAAGCACCTGACCTTCACACCCACCTCCCATACCCTCCTTCCAGGGACTTCCTCACCTCAGACCAGGCTCCTGTCCTCCACTGTGCGGGGCAGGGCAGGCGGCCGCAGGGCCGGCGCGTCTCGGGGCGCTGCCCGGGGCAGTATTTGCTGTGCAGGGTGCGGTTGGTGCCGTCCTGCAGGCGCTGCACGCACTGCACCGCCCGCGCCTGCACCCCCAGCTTCCCGCAGGAGCGGCTGCAGGCGCCCCACTCCTCAGCCACCCACCTGCCAGCGTGGGAAGATGGACAAGGAGAAGGCATTTGAGGCGATGCTTATGCTGGGAAGCGGCTGGAAACGCTCCCAACGCGACCCACGAGGAAAGGGAGCACCTCGGGCCACACAGAGAGGACTTACATGGGCTGGGAGCACTCCTGGAGGTTACAGCGCCTCCGGATTGGCTTCGGCTTCTTGCCGTTGTCACAGAAGTTCCTATGCACCATCCGGTTGTCGCTTTTCCGACGGCAGCCGTACTTGGTGTACTGGATGCCTGAGGGGGCAGAGCGGGGGTGGTGAGGTGACGGGTGTGGGAGTCCCTCCAGGTTCCCCCAGGTCCTTCTCCTGCATCCCTGCTGGGATGTGTGCTCTCAGATGTCACCGCTCAGGTGGGAGCCAAGGTTTGCTGAGGATGCTCGTGTGGCTGCTGGACCCACCCCCCGGGTCCCCCAGGCTGCTGTGGAGTGCACACAGCTCGTGGAAAATGTCCCAGACCGTGGCAGGGGTTTGGACCAGGCAACCTTTAAAGGTTTCTTCCAACCCAAACCGCTCTGATTCCCAGAGCACAAGGTGCTCCCCACGATCTGAGGGTCAGAGCCCAGTGGCTGTATAGAAACGAGGCTTTCACCAGCAAACCTCACATCTACTTCTGTGCAAACTTTAGTAGTGGTCATCTTCAAAATCATTGTTTCTTGGGTCAAATCCAGTTAAAAACAGCCAAGGAATTAAAAAATCCTAGCAGGTCCATGGATAGACAGACAAAGGTACACACACACAATCATGCAAGCTTGTTTCTGTAAGAAATCTGGCTAAAATGCTCACTTGAATTGCTTTGCAACAATTTCTCCTTGCCAGAGATGCCCCAAGGGGCTCACACACCCTCTACCATACCCAAGCACCCCCCAAGCATGCCCTGCAGGCTGTTATGAAGAGGAAGTTACCTCCTCCACACGCCTTGGAGCACTGGGACCAGCTCTTGAGGGCCCACTCATAGAAATCCATCTCCTCCAGCAGGACATTGTTATTTCCAATCATGGGCAGCAGGTCTTCGTGGATGATGTACCTGTACATGAGGCTGCTCCTCGCCTCCTCCTCCTGAGGGATGACCTGCAGGCACAGGGGGAGCAGAGAGGGGGAAGAATGATGCCATGGGAAAGGGACCATGTGGCAAGGTGGCCTACGCCCAAAACTGGGACACAGGGATGGATGGGAGCGCAGACCTGCCATTCCCCACATGTCCAGGGAACCCAATCTCTAACTCCCCACATACCAGCATAACTAAAATGGGATTTGGAGTCATAAGCAATTGCTGCAGAGCAAAATGCAGCTGGACTCCAAAGCAAGTGCCCGAGAAACATGTGCCATTCCCTCACACAGCTGGTCACCCCTTGCTTTTGGCTGGCTCACTCCCTGGATTCAAGGACATGCCCTCTTCCTCTACCCACATCCTTCCATCACCTGCCACATCACACCTCAGACCACCTCCCTGTCTGTGACAGTTGTCTCCAAACCCCCCAGAGCACGTGCCAGCCAGGCTTACCAAAACAGTGATGGCCTCGTGCAGGGGACCGCTGGTTTTCAGGCTCTCCTTGCCTTGTTCCACAGTGTATTCCCACTCCAAGCCCATCTCAATGAACACTTGGCTTTTGGCTTCTTGGCCCTTGGCATTCAGGATGAAGTTCCCCGTGGCTTGATTCTTAACAGCTGGAGGAGAAAGGAGATATTTTCAGTATCATTCCCTCTGGTCACTCACTTTGGAGGATGGGAATGACTTACACAAGATCCTCTTTGGTGGGAATTATGAGAAAAAGGTTGAGACAGGGTGAAGGGAGAGGTGGTTTAGGGCATCTCACCGATGCTGTGGGATGCTGGCTCCATCTCTTCTATCTGGAGGTGCCTTGCTCCAGCTGGGATCTCAAACATCTTCAAAACACCTGAAAGGGAGGGAAGAAGGATGGAGGGAAGAGAAAGAGCAGGTTTCCTCCAACTGGACACACGAATCCAGCTCGTGAATCTGTTTCCAAGCCCACCCAGCCCTCTCACCTGGCTGCTTGGGGGTCTTGGCCAACGTGCCCTTCACCGTCCGGCAGTGGGAATTGTCCCCCCCGCAGACCCCACACTTGTCATCCTGCTTCAGGGAGCCAACCTCCTTGTCACAGCCGACGTGCTGGCACCCAGGGGACGAGAGGACAAGCCTGGGGTTACATACCTGAGGCCCAGCCTGGGATTACAGCCCTGCAGCCCAGCCCAGGGTTACAGCCCTGCAGCCCAGCCCGGGGTTACAGCCCTGCAGCCCAGCCCATAGCTCTGCCATCCCTTTTGCTGCACACAGGCTTGGTCCCCAGGGGAAAAACCTCGTGCCCCCAAGGGGCTGGGCTCTCTCCTGGCCAGGGAAAGGACAGGGACAGCCCCACAAGAGCTCCTCACCAGGCACTCGCCCCGGACGCAGACGCTGTAGGGGTCTCGGTAGCTGCAGCGGGTCCCGTCGTGAACAACCTGGTTCATGAACACCACGTCTCCTGTGCCCTCAGACTGGCAGATCAGCTCACATTTCTGAGCATCTGTGGCAAAGGAAAAGGGAAGGGGGAGAAAAAGAGAGGTGGGGGGAAAAAGGAGTTGTGGAAATTCATTAGCGTGAGTGAAGACAGAAACTCACCTCAGCTTGTACCCCTGAGCACAGCCACAATTCCAAAGCCCAGGACATCCACGTGGCTGATCTCCCAAGGCCATTTGCAGCTCAGGAGCCTGCACTTTTCCCTGGTACACTCAGGAAATCAAGGGAAGGACAGGACACGCTACATGAGGCTGCAATGCAAGTAGGGAGCTCTGCTCTGGAAACAGGCTGGGAGAGCTAGGGCTGTTCAGCCTGGAGAACAGAAAGCTCCAGGGAGAACTTAGAGCCCCTTCCAGTGCCTGAAGGGGCTCCAAGAAAGCTGGAGAGGGACTTCGGACAAGGAGAAGGGCATGACAGAACAAGGGGGAATGGCTTCAAACTGACAGGAGGCAGGGTTAGATGGGGTATTGGGAAGAAATTCTGTATTATGAGGGTGGTGAGGCCCTGGCACAGGTTGCCCAGAGAAGCTGTGGCTGCCCTTGGATCCCTGGAAGTGTTCTTCCAACTGTGAGTAACCTGGTCTAGTGGAAGGTGTCCCTGCCCATGGCTACAGGGTTGGAATGAGATAATCTTTAAGGTCCCTTCCAACCCAAACCACTCTGTGATTCTGTGATTTTAAAAAGCTGACTGCTTGATATCGGCTTATTGCACAAGAGTTTCCAGCTCAGGAGCTTCCCACCGCCCAACATCTGTGCAGCTGGCACAGTTTCCACCCCAGGGTGATGGCCACCAGGGCAGAGTCCTCTGGAGGAATCTAGCTACTGCTCCTTTGCCAGGGCCTGCCACCACTCACCGTCATGATGCTCGTAGGGAAGCCAGGAGTGTTTGCTGTTCTGGTGGGTGTAGTAGGAGTTGCGCTTGGAGCACTGCTGGGCACGGAAATCCTGGTAGGGCCCCGGGCACTCCTCGGCGTTGCACACCTGGTACTCGTAGGTGGCTCCAGGGCACTGGCGCCCTCCGTATGCTGGGCTGGAAAACAAACCCAGCGGCTTGTGAGAGTGCTGGAGAGGGGATGGTGTTCACACCCTGCACAGCTCAGTGCCCAAACACATGGCACAGTGTGGCATTCACATTTTCTGGAAAAATCCCTTTGCCCAGGATTTGTCTCCTGGGAAGCTGAGAAGCCTCAGAGAAAAAGGAAAACAATATTATCTCATTGCTTCTCCTGTGTTTTGCTGCTTTGGAATGTGGTTGGAGATTGTTTACCCACAGATGATTGCTTCATTGGTTTCATGTGAATTGTTTTGACTTATTGGCCAATCAGGGTCAAGCTGTGTCGGACTCTGGAGTCACAAGTTTTCATTATTATCTTTTCAGCCTTCTGTAAGTACCCTTTCTGTATTCTTTAGTATAGTTTAGTATAGTATTCTTTAATATAATATAGTATCATAAAATAATAAATTAGCCTTCTGAGAACATGGAGTCAGGTTCATCATTCCTTCCTTCATTGAGGCACCCCACAAATACAATAGCACAGCTCCTGCAGGAACAGATGTCCCCATCCCTGCCAACAAGGGGAAGAGCCAGGAACCTCTGGCTCGTGGCCACTTCCAGCTGGGAAAAGGGAAGGAGGCAAAAGCCAGACGTACGGCGGGTTGTCGCAGCTCCGGCTGCGGGATCGCACGCCTCCCCCGCAGGTCCTGGAGCACGAGCCGAACTTGGACCAGGAGCTCCAGCTGCCATCCTGGCTGTAAGGCTGCTCCGACGTCTTCCAGATGCAGTGGCCCTTGAAGCACCACTGGAAGGGAGGAGAAGGAATGAGTTCCAGACCTCTTCCAAAGCGCTCAGCACCAGTGGAGAGCCTTCCTGCACCCACAGCGCTACAGAAACGGTACAGCACGGGAGGAAGGTGCTCTTCATCGTGCCTTCAGACACATCCCTCCCACAGGGAGCAGGACCAGCCCCACCTTGCCAGGAGAGCACTCGGTGCCATCCAAGGGCGGCCCCTTCTTGGTCTTGCAGAAGTAGGGGTTGTCCGGGTGGCTGCACCACAGTTGCTTGCAGGGGTCGAAGGTGCGGAACTGGGGAGCACACAGGAGCTGGGCTGGGACAGCGGCGGCGAGTGCCAGCAGGCTGGTGGCAGCCAGGCTGGCTGGGGACCCCGGGGAGGGGGGACAGCGTGGCCATACAGCCCCTACTCACCGCCGTGCAGGTCTTGTAGCCCACGCCGAAGTCGAAGCGGCACTGCTCGTCCATGGAATAATTAATTCCTGGCAGCTCAGGTAAAGTGGGCCACTGGTGCTCAAAGGGGTCATCCAGGAGGCAGTCATAGGAGCTGCAGAGTCAGAGAGAGGATTTCCTTCCATCACCCTATCCCTCAGCTCCAGGCCACTCTCCAAATTCAGCTACTGAGAAATTGGAATTATCATGGAATGCCAGAATGGCTTGGGTGGGAACGGTCCTTCAAGGCCATAGAGTTCCACCCCCCTGCCATGGGCAGGAACACCTTCCAGTAGACCAGGTTGCCCCAAGCCCCAATGTCCAACCTGGCATTGGACACTTCCAGGGATCCAGGGGCAGCCACAGCTTCTCTGGGCACCCTGTGCCAGGGCCTGCCCACCCTCACAGGAAAGAACTTTTCCCTAATATCCCATCTAACCCTACTCTCTGTCAGTGGGAAGCCATTCCCCCTTGTCCAAAGTCCCTCTCCAGCTCTCTTGAAACCCTTTTAGGCGCTGGAAGAGGCTCCAAGGCCTCCCTGGAGCCTTCTGTTCTCCAGGCCGAACACCCCCAGCTCTTCCAGCCTGTCTCCAGAGGCCCTCCAGCCCTGGGAGCACCTTTGGGTACCAAAAGCCACCAGTGGGGGTCTGAAGGGAGAACATGCCCTCCCAGCTGGAAGGGGCGTACTGGATGTAGCGGTTGAGCTCCTGTTTGCTGCAGCGGGACCAGTGGTAGCGGTGGAAGGCGGCCTGGACCAGCGGCGCCATGATGCTCCCCATGCTGGTCTCATCGGCGCAGCGGTTGCCTTGCCCGTCGTGCTCCATGCCCAACCTGGCGGGAAGATCCCAAGGGATTCACAGCTGCAGCCAGCACCTTTGCAAAGGGATGGGGGGCACCACCACAGCCAGCTCTGCCCCCACGACTTACACGTGCCCGGTCTCGTGGGCCACGACGAAGGCCGAGGAGAAGCCGTCCTCGTGGTTGAGGGTGCAGCTGCGGAGAGGGTGGCACATCCCCGTCACCGGAGCGTAGCCTGGGGCGAAGACAGGAGGGAAGGACAGGGGAGGAGAGGAGAGAGAAAACCTTTGAGAGAGGAGGGGAAAAAATGAAAAATTAAGAAGAAAAAAAACCCCCACAAATACATAACCTGGCTTCACTGCAACAGAAGAGAAAACAGAGGGGAAGGCGCTGAAGAGGAGGGGCTGCCCAGGTCACTTGGATGGCAGCTCAAGGACTGGCTCACCAGTGTGTGCCAAAAGCCAGCAGAGGTTGCTGTGGGACTTGCTGGCACCACTGTGCCCTTGTGCCAACACACCTGGGCAGGCAGGAGGGCAGAAACAGCACCCACAACACCCTGCCAGCATGGGTGGCCATCACCTCCCAGCCCAGGAATGGCATCCCCCGCATTCTCCTTCATTTAAAACAAATAAAGAAGGAAAAAGAGAGAGAATAAAAGGCATAAGGCTCTCCCCAGAGCCCTGACAAAACCACAGCCCTGCTCCCCGCGGGGCGCACCCGCACATGCACCCCCCCGCCCCAGGACCCCAGCCCTCGATCAAGTGCAGTGCAGTGGGGCAGCTGTGGGCAGAGGAATCTTCCCCCGCCCAGGCAGCAACACATCACCTCCATTTTGGTCACTTTTCCTTTCTTTTTCACCTTATTTCTGCCCAATTCAATTAACTTGTTGGCACGCTGCAGAATTTACTCCCCAAAGTTTTTTTTACGTGTGTTGTTTTTTTTTTTAAGGCTAACCCTTTTTGGCATCAAGGGAGTTAGTGAAGGAAGGACTTACAGGGCAGAGAGGCAAAAGCAGGGCAGGACCATGCTGGATAACCATGCCCTGGGGGCTGGGATGCTGGAAGGGGAGAGCTCAGTCAGCCAGGAGTGGGCAGCAGCAGGAGAGGGGTGCTGATGAGTTGAGGGACATGCACATCCCTACACCCACCCTGGCCAAACCACGGGGTCCACAGAGCCCCCCACCCTTGTGGGATACTTGATCCACACCAAGTCACTCCCACAATGGGGTTTAACCATAGAGTAATAAATCAAGCCCTGGATAAATAATTTGAAAAGATTTTTTTTTTACCCCCATGAAACTTTCCACAAGAAAGAATAAAGTTGTGGGAAGCTTTCTCTACAAGGGGAAGGCAAATTAATTTTGTCTAGGATGAAAATTGGATAAATTCCTGACCAAAGAAGCTGTGGATGGGAGATGGGACAAAGAAATATGAAAAGGTGGATGCTCACAAAGGCAGGTTTTTGTAAGGAAGACTCCAGTAAGAATTGGAAGGAGTATAAATGATTCTCCAAAGGAGAATGATGGTGAGAAGCAACTACCTGGAAAATATTTAATTCTGAGCACAAGCATCCTTCAGCCCAGGCCAGAAAACCCCTCTGTGCCACCCACTGCAGAGGGACAACACCTCTACAGCAGCAATTGATAATTTACAACCCCTCTGTCCACTGCTTTTCTCTTCAAGAGGCACATTTGGGATAATTTGGTGCCACACTCTGGTCCTTCACTCCACGCATCCCCAAGCTTAACAGGGTGTTGGGGGTCCACAAGGACTTCGTTTTGGGGGAAAGAGGCAAGAGCAAGCACAGTGTTACTATTCCAGCAGCCCAATCAGAGGGAAATTCCAGTGGATGAGGAGCTCCTTGTGCCATGCAGCACAGCCAGGAAAGGACATGGGGATTCTGCAGCAAGTCCTGGAGATGTGTGACAAGCAGAGAGCCAGAACCACAGGGAAAAGGGGAAGGAGCTGCTGGAAGGAGCAGCCCTAGAGCAGGGCTACTCCATCAATTCATGACTCCTTCCCACCAAGGGGCAGCCTAGGGAGTCTCCCCCTTCTGCCAAAAAAGGTCCTCTCAGCAATGCCTTTGGACACAGTCACTTTGCCAGGAAGGGTCTAGAAAAACGAAACAAAAGCTGGTATTTCACCCTGTGTGACTCTGGACAAGGAGACCAGGGCAGGTCACAACCCAAGGTCTGCTGTTTGGTGGCCACAGGACCACTGGCACACTCAGGAGGGTTTCCAGCTGGATATCTCCTGAGGTTCATCTCCTGCTGAGGGGGATCCTTTTCAGGGAGGTCATCCAAGTCAGGACAGGTTTCCTTCTCCACCCTTCCTTCCTCCTGTGCACACCAGGAGGACCTGTGCTACAGATCAGGGTGACAATACCCACCCCATCCACGGCATCAAATGGAGCCTCCTGATGGAAATCCAGACCTGGCCACCAGCGTGGAGGAGATGGGAATTTGGAAGCAGCAGGCTCAGAACTGGGAAAAGGCACCTCTCCTGGTAACACCAAAGCACCTGTTTTCCTAGTGGAGCCATGAAACATCAGAAGATTTTCCTGAAAATTTTTATTAGCAAGGCCTCCAACTTCTCAGACCACACCAGCACAATCAGCACCAAGAGGGTGAGAGATTCCTGTAGTAAAACTTCCTCTTTGGCCCAAAGTTTATGGAATGCTCCCATGTCCAAGAAATAAATCCATATAAAAACAGGTTTTAAAGGTCCTCCAGAGGACAGAATAAGGCGATTGACTCCGTGGGGCTTCCTGTGGTATTTAATCTTTCTGTAATCTTATTTTTTGTATTTTTGAGGCATTTTGGTCCAAGGGGAGGACAGGTAAATGAAATCAAAGAGCAAGAGAATAAATAAATGAAGATATTATAAATAAATAAATTAAATAAAGATATTTTATCAATTCAGGTCGATGCTCTGGATTAATTCTCTGTCTCTCTCTTCCTCATCAAGTGAAGAAAAAAAAAAAAAAAAAGATTTTTGTAACCTTTTTCTGGACCCCGCTGGCCAAGAAACAGACTGTGCTTGCAAGAAAATCCTCTCACCCCTCGCTGGCTCCTCCCCCCGGCAAACTGCACGTACCTGACCGAGACAAATACAGTACCTTGCATACCTGCGGGCCCAAAGTCTTGCCTGGTGAGGAAGACGGCGTGGTCGTGGTGCTCGGCGTGCTGCGGGTCGGAGCGCTGCTGCGAGTGCGCCCAGCGGCACACCTGCTCCAGGCTGCGCGACGGATTGCCCCGCTCAATCAGGCTCACCGACTGCGGGGGGAACGGAAAATCCGCTGCTGGGGACAGCAGGAGCGGGGGCTGCCCTTCTCCTGCAAGCCAAGGAGGTGTTGTCCCAAGTGGGAGATAAGAAGCTTGTCCTGGATTGCCAAGCAGGTTGTATTCTGTTTGCCATCTATGGGCAGTTTTTCCTTATCTCTTCCACACCCACTCCTCCCTCTGGGGAGACATCTGCTGATAACAGGCTATGGAATGTCACTGCATGGCTGATAAGAACTACAGCATCCCATTGGGAGATGTGAGCCCAGAGGGAGGAGCCAAGCATTCCTGCCTGGATATAATCTGGAGATTCTAAAACACCAGCATGGCTTCTCCACTGGATTCCCAGAGGAACAGCTGCCTCTTCCACTGGATCTTCAGAGGAAGACTACACCTTTCTACAGGATGCCTGCCCCAACAGAACCACACCTGACACTCCAGGAGGACTGCAGCCACCATTCCAATTGGACTGTACCAACACCCTGATCAACAGGGTGTCAGGTTGTATTCTGACTGTCAGTGTTGTTTTGGTTTACTGCATTGTTTATTTTATTTTTTATTTTCTTCCCTAATAAAGAACTCCTATTCCTGCTCCATATCTTTGCCTGGGAGCCCCCCTTAATTTCAAATTTATAACAATTCAAAGGGAGGGGTTTTACATTTTTCCATTTCAGGGCAGGCTCCTGCCTTCCTTAGCAGACACCTGTCTTTCCAAACTAAGACACAGCTGCAGGAGGACTCACTTGGGAAGCATCAGATCCAAACAGTGAGCTGAGATCTCTCCTGGATTCAAGTATCTGCTCCTTATTTTTTACATCATCCCCTGAACTTGAGAAGTGACATAGCTGGACAAAACAGCTGCCTCCAGAGCTGGCTTTGGGGAGGATAAATCATCCCTAACAGAGCCTGGCAGTTCCCACCCCGCTGTGTCACCAAAGCTCCAAATCCCTTCCCCTCCTCAGATCAACCTCCAGCCCAGAGCACAAACGTCGCTGGGACGAAGCCGAATGGATTGTTGGCTTTCTCAGCTAGAGATGATGTTCCTGGTCCCATGGAAGCCTCCAAAAATGGGCCAGCCTCCATCCTTATCCCTGCTCCTCAGAACCATCCCTGGATCTCCAGGATGTGTTGGGTTTCTGCCAGCCAAGCATATTTCTATAATAAGGAAGTTTTTTTCCAAGACCTAACCAGTCTTATTTGCAGATCACACATGGAGACATCACTGTGTTGAGTCATTAACACCCTTGCTAGAACACTTCCTGTGGGACAGGGGCTTGCTCCAAAAAAATCACATTGTTTTAAAGAAAAATCTGGTTGCTGTGCTCAAACAAGCCTTAAAAAATAAGCTCAGCCTGAGAAACCACACGAAAACTTCTCAGGAAACCTTCCCACGCTTTTCCTGGCCATGCCCAAGCCACACGACAGCTACAGGACAGCCAGGGAGACAGTCAAGGAGATCCCAACCTCAGCTTCTCCTCACTAATGTCCAGCTCCTCTCAGTGTGGGAAGCCACCTCTACCCCACCATCCACAGAGCTCTGAGGAAGCCCCTGTGGTTTCCCCCACATTCCAGAGCAAGCACGTAACAGCAGATCACAGCCACCACCCACCACCTCTCTGAGGGCCAGGGGGCTATCCAGGCCCTCAGCCCCCAAAAACCAGGCTAAGGAAGGTTCAAATTCACCCCTGCTCAGCACAGTTGTCCTTTGGGCTCCGACAGCTGCCACGTTTTGCCAAGGCCGGGCTTACCTAAGTGCAAAACAAACATCAGAGCATCTCCCGCTGGTGTGTCCGAGCGCGGATTTACCTGGCGATATCCCACCATGATCATCCTGACCAGCACGATGTTGATGTGCACGCCCAGGGACTCGTCGTGATAAATTTCATCCACCTGAGGAAGGGAGGGAAATCCAACAGGGAAGCAGTTAAGGCCATCCCAGCTCTCAAGCCCCTCCTGTCCTCCACGCTCCCACGTTCCACACCCTTCCAGGCTTTCCAAGACCAGGTGCAAAGATGTCATCCCCCCTCCTCCCACTGTGGGGAGGGTTTTTTTTCCCATTTTCCCACGTGTAACAAGCACAAAGCCAAAAAGCCAAGCTGGAATAAGCCAGAATTTCCCCAGGAATGGCTCAGATGGTCAATGACATCACCCATTTCCATCAAGGGCTGCGTTTCCTCCACCGCATTTCTCAATGAGCTGTTGCCCCTTTGGAATATGAATCCCTCAGAGGGATGGAAATGCTCCAGACTCCAGCATCCAAAAGAAAAACGGCTTTTTGATACAATCCTTTGCCTCTCCCCAAAGCCAGGGCTTTCCTCAGCTGAGTCAAGCCTGACCTATGGCTCCAGAAATCCCAGGAGAAGGCAACACAATGAAGAGAACAGGGAGGGCTGATGAGTCAATGAGATTTGTACCACCCTCGGCTATTAAAAATGACCTTGCAAAGGAAATAACCAGCTACAACCTCTTCCTTCTGTGTTTCCAGGATGAATAAACAAATTCTACTCCCAAATGCTACCAAGAGAGTAGGACACCCAGATGGGAAACGTCCCTGAGAGCTGAGCCCAGTGACATGGAGAGAGGCACGGAGTGGGCAGCCACAAACCCACGTGAGACCCTGCACCTCCTGCAAAGCACGTGGGAAAACACAGCCCAGGGAAGAAAAACACCCTGGTTGTTGAGAATGGGGCTTTCTTTTTCCCAAAAAGCCTCTCAAATGAACAGTTCCACAAATGGGGGTTCACTGCAGAAGTCAAGAGACCGAATTAAGACAATTTTTAATATTGACTAGAATTCATGTTTTAATTAAAATATACTTTTTCAGCTTTGCCCAAGGGGGGACTAATTTCCCTCAGCTCTATCACAGCCTTCCAGACTAGATGAAGGTTATAAAGTCAGATTTATGGATCTTTTCTATTTTTTCCTCCATTCCTTTGGGGTTTTTCAATTTTACATCAAGGGTTAGGTGACAACTACCCTTTTACTGCTGCTCAAGTCCATATCAGCCACTTCCCAGTGTTTTACAAGCCCCCCCCATTTTCCAGCCTGGGATTGCATTTGAAATACCCACTCAGGCCATTTTTAAACCCAAAATCCCAGTGTTAACCTTTTCCCCATGACAACCAATGCTCCCATGGGGTGCCTCCGAGCCATGCAGAGAGACAATGCAGATCCTGAGCCTTGAATGCAGCAAAATCGATTATAAAAAATTAAAATTAATCAATAAACTGCCAGTCCATCCCCATTAATGCATCCCTTTGGATGAGAAGCTGCAAGAGCCACGGGGTATTTTATCCATCAGTGTGGAAAGGTAACTCTGGTCAACCCACCCTCAGCTCATCCCTACTTTCTGTGGGTGGAATGCTCCTTCACCCTCCCCCTTTTGTAAGAACAATGAGAATACGATGGATTTTTTCTGATCCCAACCCTAAGTTTTGGGAGATGTGCACAGAAGGGTGGAAGGTCACACAGTGTTGCAGCTGCAAACATTCCTCAGGCCTCCAGACCCACTGGGGTGTGAAGGACCCAGCCCAGCAAGGAGCTGCAACTCCCCAGGGATGTCAGGCTGGGTTTCAGCATGTAGGAGGCTTTGGCATAGCATGTCCTAAGTTTGATCCCTTACAAAAATATTGGTAACAAGGTAGGGTGGAAAAGCAGGGAGAGAGGGAGAAATTAAAGCCACGCTTGAAGAGATGCAGAGCTGGAGCTGGGGGGTGGTGT
Organism: Hypocryptadius cinnamomeus; assembly: GCA_013400635.1. Classification (NCBI taxonomy): domain Eukaryota; kingdom Metazoa; phylum Chordata; class Aves; order Passeriformes; family Zosteropidae; genus Hypocryptadius; species Hypocryptadius cinnamomeus. The sequence continues at coordinate 31,608 of VYZP01019841.1, forward strand.
GGAGAACAGGACAGGTAACACAACCATTTCCTCCACTTTCCCAAATCTTCATGCATTTTCCTTCACCCCCAGCACTTGTCAGGAGCTGGAGCTCCAAACTGAGGGAGGGCAGGGTTAGATGGGATTTTGGGAAGGAACTGAGGGAAGTGAGGCCCTGGCAGAGGCTGCCCAGAGAAGCTGTGGCTGCCCCATCCCTGGGAGTGTTCCAGGTCAGGTTTGATTGGGCTTGGACCAAGCTGGGATAGTGGAAGGTGCCCCTGCTCATGGCAGGGGGTAGGAATGGGATGAGCTTTCATCTCCCTTCCAAACCATTCCATGATTTTAGGATTCTGTGGTCGTCCACCAGCGCTCTGCTGCTTGCTGCCTGCTCCTGAGGACCCCTCAATCCATCAACATGAGCCACGTTCCTGCCTTAGGGACCTCTCTACCAGCCACGACCTGACCTTGCTGTGACTGGGAGCACCACGTGGAGCAGCACAGACCTCTCCCTTCCCAGCTGCACAGGGTATTTTGGCAGGATGCTCAGCAGATCCTGCTGTATTATTCCAAGATGGGATTTAATTCCATAAATCTTCCTTATAAAGCAGTGCTAAATCCCACTCTCCTCCAGCTCGCAGGAGCCTGGTACTCCCTCAGTATGGTACTCCATTTCAGCCCTCCCTGGGACTCCATTTCAGCCTCTGAAATGAAGAATTAACCTAAAGCCCAGCCCCTGTTTAGTCCAGGGTTTAGGCAGGGATCTGCACCTAACAGATACCAGCTCAGCAGTGACCTTTGGGGTTAATTCAGAAAGCAGATGTGGAACCAGACTGCCCAGGGCTACAGACTTCCCTTCACAGCCAGATATAAATAATTGATTGAGGGGGGGAAAAGAGTCATATCAAAAGGGCTTGGTGCTGGCTGCTGCCAGGGCTGCGACCTGCAGGCCCCAAATTTTGGGGCAGGGGGGGAACATCAGCAGGGCCAGCTTCCCCCAGGTGCTCCAATGCCTGTGGAAGAAGTGGGGATGGAGCTGGAGGGGCCAAGCATCACCTTGGAAATGGAAATTCACCTGGAGAGCAGTTTGCAGGCTTGGCACAACTCCCCCTGCCCTCTGCAGATGCCATTAAGCAAGTCAGTGTCTTCAGAGAAACCCCTTCCCCCAAAAACAGCTGTTCAGCAAAGGGCTCCAGTAAAAAAATACCAGTTTTTATAACCCACATCCCTGAAGCCAGGGGATAAAGACCTTCTTACCCCTCTCATCCATGCTGAGCCTGTTTCACACCGTCACCTGGCAAGAAATGCTCTCCTTTTTAAATTTAAAATAGAATTTTCCCACCTATAAACAACCCAGCCCTTAAGGCTCGCTGTGAGCTAAGGGCAAACCAGCAGGGACAACCACCCCACAGGACTCCCCCCAAATCCTGCAACACCAAGGAGGCAGTGGCATTGCTTTACAGTGAAAGGAACATTACAACCTGAGAGCAGGGCTGGCTGCCTCCCTAAATCCCTGCAAACCTCTGGCCAGCCCCGAGTCTGCAGCCCCAGACGCGAGATCCCGACAGCAAAACCGCACTGGCAATGAGGTCTAGACCTCGCTGTTCTTCAGGGAAGGAAAACAAAGGGAGAGACACGAGAAGAATTTGCCAAAGCAGCAGAATAGCTGACATTTCAAAACGCCGGGATCACTTACTCGGAACAGCCAAGTCATCTTTAAACTCCTTTCCTTTATTCCCTCGCTCGGTTTTCATGCTGGTGGATTCACCCTGAGCCTCTTTGCTGGGGCTGGGGGGTTAGGAAGGGAGGGGAAAGTCCCCCTTACCACATTTTTGGGCTTGCATAATGTCACCCCTGTGAGGGCTGACCCACGTTATCTGTGGGGAGGAACAGAGGAAGGGGAGAATTGTTCTGCAGGGCAAGACTAGATTTGATCAGAGCTCTCTATAGAACAAGGCATTTTGTCCCAAAAAAAATAGCAACAAACATGTAAGCCTATACAGAGGGTAGGGAAAAGTGCATAGACACATGAGAGACATCAGAGGTGTTTTTGTTATTATCAGTTAGAAAGGAAGTGGCTCATAAACCCCTCACCTAAGAAAAGAACATACACAGGTTAAAATTAAAGCTGAGGGTTTAATTTTTATTCCCAAACCTCCTCTTCTGTGGGGTCTCAGTAGCACTCATTGTTGCTCTGCCCTTGGGAACAATAATTTCAGCTGTAGCTGGGCAAGTCCCAGCATGGAGAGGGCTCTGACTCATGGGGTTTCCCTAGTAACCCAAAACAATGGGAAAACACCAAGAACCTCTGCATCCTTAACCAAACCATGGGCAATATCAGATAAAAGCCCAGGAACCCAGTTGAGGCCAGGGCCAGGTTTGACACAGCCACAGCTTGGCTTCTCCCCTCCAAGTGGTGCCACCCTCACACCTGAAAGGATCAGGGATGAGCAGTGGGAAGTCTGGTGGAGAAAACCAAGAAGCTCAACTCCCAGAAGGCAAGAGACTGGAAAGCAGAGCCAAACACTGAATATTTCCTCTCCTTTTCCAAGGTGCTGGGGCTGGGGGGTTAGGAAGGGAGAGGAAAGTCCCCCTTACCACATTTTTGGGCTTGCATAATGTCACCCCTGTGAGGGCTGACCCACGTTATCTGTGGGGAGGAACAGAGGAAGGGGAGAATTGTTCTGCAGGGCAAGACAAGATTTGATCAGAGCTCTCCATAGAACAAGGGCTGGTTCCCAGCCCTTGATCTCAGCAGCAACCACGGCTGAGGGATCCCAATTTTCCTTCTGTAACTTCACAATCCCTGCCACAGGCAGCAAGGAAGAGAGGGGAATGGCTTTCCAGAGCCACCACATCACCAAACATTCATCCCAAGAGTCCAACAGACCAGTTTTGGTTAGGTGGACACAGCAACACCCAGCCTGGAGCAGAGATACGCTCAGCAACTGATGGCAGAGGGGGAGTTGTGCCTTTCCCACTCACTCCAACCTGACCCCAAATTCCTGGGCAGCATCTGAGCCAAGAAGGGAAGGGCAGGCTGGGAATGCAGGCTGGGAGCTAGCAGGGAAGGCAGCCTGCCTGCAGGGAAGCTCTTAGGTGCACAAAAGGAGCAGTCATCCTCATGTCAGCTCCCCGGGACGGACACAGCGCCCTTCACTGAAAAGCATCCACATTTCTGGCAGTGAAATAAGGGCTGTGGGGTTTGTTTCTTTTCAAAAAAAAACCTCCTCCGTGACAAATCATTTATCACCAAGCTTCAGCCGACACAGAGTTCCTAATAAAGGGTTTTGTGTCTTGGGAAGAGCCCCGGGACCCTACCTACAGCAGCGTTGGGGAGGGATACGTGTCCCACTGCTCCCTCGGCACTCAGTGGAGACCTCAGGAAAAGCCAGGAGAGTTTATCATTGCTTCCAAACTCGTTGCCCCCTTTCCTTGGGATATATTTTGACAGGAGAGCTCCTACCCAGGAAAACTTTCCCGGTTGGCTCCCTGATGTACTCCAGCCCAGCTCGTTAAGTCCTTTCCTCGTTAGAGGGCTGGCCAAGCCTCTTATCCTTCTTCCCTTTGCATCCAACTAATGGGATTAATGTTCAGCTGTGTGGTCCCAGCAGGCTCCTCCCCGCCAGCCCCCCGGCACCCTCCTCTCTCCCTCCCTCCCTCCCTCTGCCACCCAGGCCAGAAAGCAGGACTCTCTTTTTTCTGCTGAATCGGGTGTTTTAAGGCAATCTGAGCCGGTAAGGAAACGAGGCGGCGCCAAGGGAAGAGGAGGCGGACGGAGGTCACGGCAAAACTGGAAAGAGAACGCACTAAAAACCAGAAAGAAAGAAGGGGAAGGGGGTGGGGGGG
>VYZP01019844.1:0-60001 GCA_013400635.1 Hypocryptadius cinnamomeus
ACTTTATCAGACCACATGTTCATTCCAGGCCAAACACTATGAAAACTGTGAAAACTTATGGGCTCCTTTGGAGAAAAGATCTTTCAATGTGGTCCAGACCTTCACTGGCAAAATGATAACAAAAATTAATATTGATAATATTGCTATTAAAGATATATCATCTTTTAAGGAGGAAAAAGTCATTTTTAAGGAAGATATTCTGGGGGAAAGAATTCTTAAAATGGATCTCTTTCTGTTTTCAGGGTGAGTGACTGATGGTGTTTCTCTCACTTTCCCCAAGCCCCCTTCTCCTCAGTTCCAGGCACTTAACTTTTCATGGAGGAAGTTGATGTGACAGCTCTTGTTCAGCTAAACCTTTACTCACAGCAATTCCTATAAGAAACATTGATTTCTTTTTGTCTACTGCTGTGAGTCAAAGTATCTCAGATTTAGAGAGGATCCATTTTTTTCTGTATCTAGCTGAAGAAAAATCTTGCTTACATTCTGAAATCTGACATAATTTAGCATGTGAAATGTTGGATGTCATGTTTCCCCACATATTATATGGCAATCCTGAGGTGCTTAAGAGACCTCCCACTAGGCCATGAGGGGGGGAGAGTATTTATCTTGCATATTGACCTTGGCAGAGCCTAAAGTGAAACTCTTAGGAGAAAAACAATTTTACAATGCTGAACGAAAAGAACTTCAAGTGCTGTTAGCAGGCTATGCTGAATTCATCTGAGTGAGATTTCCTTTGGATGATGGCACTGTACCAGTCAGGACAGTATTGCAAGAGCCAAGTTTTTTTGGTTTTTTTTAATAATCTTCTCACATAGAAAGTACCCTAAAGAAGAGATGAGATGAGAAGACTCTTCTGGGGCTTTTGTCTGTTAAAGCAAATAGCATAATAGGTGGGATTCCCCTGAAAACACCTCCTTGTTTATATGGCATCTAGTGTAAGATCTCTTATGGATCTCAATGCCACAGTATAAAAGTATTAATTATTGTAGCATCACCTGTTTGGGCACTACTGACTTTCCAAAAGCAATCTTTCTCTTAGAGTGGCACAGGATTTTCTCCATCAATTCTTTAGTTGTTTTCTAGCCTGAGAACCCAATGTCTTCTCTCCTGCCACTGTGGCATTGCTTTTGTATCAGCACAAAGGTGGTGTGAAATGCACCCTGACCCATAGCTGGACGCTTGGCATTCAGAGCATGCTGATGCTAACAGTGATGAATTGCATGGTAGGAAGAGCAGCCTGGAGGCATTGCTTGGAGGCAGTCATCTAGGGCTGCTGTCAGCCTCTGGCACAGTATCAAAATATCCCAGAGCTGTCATGCAGGAAGCCTGGTTGCCTGGCTACTCATTGCACAGTCTGTAAGCTTCTGTTATTTTATACAGTAGGTTAGGTGATACAGTTTACTTCTTTTCTTTTATTTTCTTTTTTCTTTTTTCTTTTTTTTTTTTTTAAATATAAAATTACATTGTGTAGTGGAAATCTGGGAAATGTAGAATTTTCCCAGTAAAGATACAGAATACTGATGGTGGTGGTTTACCATGATGTGGATGTTATTTATCATTTATTTCATGATCATTTTTTCTTCTCTTTGTAGCAGTCCCTGCATCTGAGAGCAGCATCAACAGTGGCGAAGTGAGTGAGAAGTTTGATTAACCACGAGAGATCAAAAGAGACGCAGGACTCAAGTTTGGCCACGTGATTAAGGCACAACCTGAACTAACAAAGACATTTTGGGTAGTCTCCAAGAGGAGGAGCTTCAAATTAGGTAAAACAAACCTTCTGGCTGAAGGTCAGGAAAAGTACTGCAGCGTGATCCCTCCATCCTCTGTTTACATCGGGTACCCCTGCAGGTGCCAGCTCTGTGCTGTTGTGCCAGGCACAGAAGAGGGGATCACTGGGGCTTTCAAAGCACACCAGGCAAGGCACAGGGCAGATACTGTTTTGGAGGAGTTCTGCAGGAGAGGGGGGATAGGTAGCATGTGCTATTAGGCCATGCAAACTTTGCTTTCTGTGATTTTTGGCTTAGAGCAGGGTGGGTGTGTGTACGCACTCCACATGGTATTTTTAACTAGCTCATGTTATGTTTCATTGAACCCTTTTTAAACGTCAGGAGACTGAAAGCTTTTGTTATAACAAGCAGAGCCTGACAAACTGCTGAGGATTTGCACCTGTGAAATGGGGAGAACCTGGCAGTAGGGGAGGTCTTTCCTTAGGTAGTGCCTGCTGCCCCAGAAAGCCCTAGGGAGAGGTTCGGGAGGCCCTACTTTCCAGCACTGACCAGCCTTGGTACTACTTCTCAAGTGACCCTTCTTACATGTGTTACCTGGATGCATAAATAGGTATATATTTTTTCATATGTATACATATACATGAAATATATGCCTTGTTCTCCCTATAAAAATAAATACATAGTATTGGAATTGACTGCCTGCTGGAGGCATGTTCAATTTGTTATCTGTTGCACTTCACTGTAGCTTCTTCAGAGGAGGTTGAAATTTGATTGTATTTTTTTTTTAATTTCCAGTGTCTTTAAGAACAAACAAAGAGAGTAGAAATGTAGATAAATCACTGGATTTATAGCAAGAAATAGTAACTGGAAGGAAAAAATTATTACTTTGTTTTTCTCACGGAATTTGGCTCTTTTTTGTTGAAGTCTTTTTTTCCTGTTTGCCTTCTGAAACTAGGTAGAAATTGTTGATAACTTTTTGTTTGTTGTTTTCTCATCCAGCAATTATTAGCATTTGGCTTTTAGGTGCTCTGGAACCCACCACCTTTTTTTTTCCCTTAACTTTGACATGGAAGAAACAAAGTAAATTTTGTGATTCTGACATACATGAGAGTTGAATATAATTTCTGACTAAATGAATGATACTGGAATTCATGGGCCAATGATGACCAATCAACATGGTTTGAACTAAAACATTTATTACTGATTTCCTGCCAGCTGAATTGCTGTGACTGTGCTTTCCTAGAGCAGCAGCAACACTCAGCTTAGTTGTGCTGTCTCTGCAGTGTGAGCTCCAGGAGGGAGGTGATATGGGTTGGCTGTACTGATGGGTGAAGCTCTGACCTGCAGGTATCTTACAGTGTCCTGTGCTCATCACCTCCCTGGGACAGAGGTGGGGACACTGAGTAGAGGGAAAAGAGCATTAACATGCAAGGGAAAAATTTTGAATTTCAAGATCTGCCATTACTGGTTGTGGGACTCACTGTGTGCAAGTTGGGTTTGACTTGAAAGAGGCTTTTGTCTAAGGGTGTGCTGGCAGTAGCAGGGGGAGTGTGACAAGATGCAGACCAGAGCCATGTGGGGCTGCACCAGAGTTTGCCACGTCTTGTGGCCTCACAAACATTGTGAGGGCAGCAGCAAGGGTGACACATGGCTGCAGACATGCTCTGGCAGGTACAGAACATGGCAAGAGGCAATTCCTTCCTCATAAGGGCATGTTGTGCTGCCTTTTCTCTTGCCTCAGGCAGCAAAAAGCTGATTTCAGCATTAGGAGATGGCCAGAAGGCTGGAACGTGTAAAAGGATGGAAAAAAAAGAAATGGGGTCAGGAGCTGGGAGTGAAAGGTTGATTGCTTGGGAGTGCTCTCCCCCAGCATGGACCAAGGGCAAGCAGAAATAAATTGTGAGTATGAATAGAAAATGGATGCTTACTGTGGAGTTTAATTGAGGGTTCAGACGATGAAATCAGGAAAAAGAGATATTTGTCCTAATTTTAATCTTTGTTTATATTTACATAGACTTAGAAAAAATGTTCTGCACTTTATACCAGGGAACAAATACAGAGGAGAGAGAACAGCTGAGTGCTCTGTGTCTCTGCCTGCTATTTTAACGAGAGGTCCTCATGCTGATATGGGTTTGTATCATCATTTGCTGAGGATTCTGTGCTTTTTTAAAAATCACTAGCTAGGTCACAAACTCATTTTACCTGTCATCTCCTGGATGAAGGAAACAGAATGGTTGTTAAATGGCTGATATTCGTGCCCCTTGGTCAATTTAAAATATTAATCTTACTTTTTTAGGGTATTGAGAGTGTTATTATGTAGCTATGATATTTTATGAAAAATCCTATTCTCAGGATTTTTCCCCTGAGAAGCTGAGGAGCCTCAGCAGAGAAATGTCAACAATAATTATCTGCTGCTGTGGAATGCAACAGGTGCAACCACATTGGTCCATGTGGATTGTTTCTACTTGATGACCAATCATGGTCCAGCTGTGTGGACTCTCTGAGCAGTCACAGGATTTTGTTATAGATTTTTATTCTATTCTTGCTAGTCTTCTGATGGATCTTTTCTCTCTATCCTTTTTAGTATAGTTTTAATATAGTATTTTAATATAATATATATCATAATATATTATAAACCAACCTTCTGAAACATGGAGTCAAGATTCTATGTCTCTCCCATGTCCTCATCCCTCGAGAGCCCACTCAGGCTCCACACCAACATTATTACATGGATGGGCTACAGTTCTTCACTTAGGTCTGGTTTTGTTTGTTGAAACACTGGCAAAAGATACAAGTTTTTTTTTGTTTTTTTAGTATACAGAAAGCCCAAGTTGCAACATTCAGGACATGGACTTCTCGAAAATGTGATGGAGTCTTAGGGCAGGAACTAAGTTGGTTTCCTGCCAGATCTGAGCTGCTGCCTGGGGAAAATAAGCAATAGAGGAAAGGCTGCAAAGAGAATAATTTTTTCTTTTGACAGCTGGCTAATCTATCTGAATTTGGAAGGTCATAGTCAGAAGGCATAGAAGGAGTAATAATAGCCAAGTGTGTTTTAGAGAATGCCCTGCTGCTTTATGGCTATTAGGAAAATACCACAGGAATGAATTTTTAAAAATAGCTTAGCATTACAAGCACAAGGGGTGTGACTGTGGCTGCAGGAAAATGTTCTAGCTTCTTTTTCCCTAAAGTCAAAAAAAATCCTGTTTGCCTAATATTTATCTCGAGAAGTAAATTGGGCTCTTGTGCCAGAGAAAACAGTGTTTGGGTTCAGCAAGTCCTGAGGCAAAGAAACTTTATTATTGTTTGGGCAGGATCTGGAAAACGCTGCCAGGTGCAGTGCTTGATACCTAACTTGAATGTTCCTTGTAGATGGGGAGGCCTAAACTTGAAATATGCAGCTGAGGAGAAAGGCTTTGATAGCCTGTTTTTCATCAACAGCTCAAGACCACAGCAGCAGCAGAGAGCTGGAAGATGGAGATAGAAAAGTTGAGGGATGAAACAAACTGGGGGGAAAAATGCTTTTGGAGAAACTCTGAAAACTTCGGGAGGAGGAGGAGGAGGGGGAAAAGTTAGTGGTGCCTGTGAGAGATACAGAAGGTGGGGAGCTGTACCCCCACAAGGTGTGCTGTGGTGGGCACATACAGCTCCAAAGCTCACACACACTTTTACCACAGACAAGTTAAGAAGCACTCCAGCTTTGAGTTCACAGCCCTGGCTGCTTGATCAAAGACTTGGTCATGCTGAGAAGCAGCACCAGTGTCCACTCGCCTGCTGGCAGTCCAGGGTACCCTCAGCACCCCCTGCTCCTGGGGCTGCCCTGGCACTGGGGCAGGACAGGGCAGGCCTGATGGGCTGTGTGAATTCAGGTGGGGGTGCTTCATGGACTGCCCAGCTAGGAAAGCTCAGAGGCAAATGGGAATTCTTCCAGTTTGATTTGTAGAGATTTGGTTTGAATCTCACTCCTGGAGGCTCCAGCCCTCGCTGAAGCTGGGGCAGTAGTGGCAGGACTGGGTCCTGCCAAGAGCCAGAGCCTCAGCTGGGGCTGGTAGCAAGCAGCACAACCTCTCCACCAGCCCAAAGGGTTCGAATGACTGGAACTGGAGGAGGCAGCTTGAGGAGGCATTTTAGAGGTGAGAGTATTTCAAGTGTAGTGTTCATACAATTGCTGGCTGCTCTGTTGAAGAGCTTTTGATAGGTTGATGTCGCTGTGGGCTACACCAGAAGCTCTGCAGCAAAGTAGTAGTGTCCTGAAATGTGAGGCTGCAAGAGCTCTCCCTTTGTCTTGTCCTCATGCTGTCCTGGTTTGTGTTGGTGCAAATGCAGTGTTTGAAGGTCTCTGAATGTTGGTAGCTTTGTTTAATAGAAGTATCTACTCTGGAGCCCTTACAGTGGTCTGCACATGAGATAGGAATGGCATGTTGTACCCAGGTAGGAAGAAAAGCAGCTGTGGTGCACAGTAGAATGTGATAGGGAAGGGAGGGATGTTGCATTTCGATTCTTTGGCGTGAGCAAAAGAGATTATTCATTTTCAGGTACAGGAGAAATAGGATTTTAAACAATATTTCTTACTTTGAGTAAAAACTCCATTTACAGCATCCACTTTGAACTGCTGCTTGGATGTTTGTTTCTGGAGAACATGCAGTGAGTTTCCCAACTGCTTGGCAAGGGACAAGAGCCTGTTAGAAATTAACTAGAAGCTGAGATAAATCACATACAAATAGCTCAGGGAGCTTGGTGAATTCATCAGTGTCTGATGTACTTGCTTGTCTCATGGCTGCCCAAGTTCCTTTGTAATATGTTTTGGGTTTCTTGGCTCTGAGATGCCCTGTCCAGCATTTCCTTCAGGAGCCAATGTCAGATGCATTTCTCTGAGCAGCATTTCAATGTCTCACCTGACTCTGGTGGTGAAAAACGGATGAGTGAAAAAGGTCCAGGCTTCTGGAAAGAAGACCTATTAATAAAATTTCTCCCCTTCAATAAAGCTAGATAACAGAAGACTTTAATTGTGCTACTGCTTTGAACTAGCTGCTGTTGCAGGTTAGGCTGGTTGACCTGAGTCTCTGTGGCTGAGTGTCAAGAGGACAGTGTGAGGCAGGAGAATTTGTGAGTTCATGTGAATGGCACTTACTACTCTGGGTGCACAATATAAGCATCTGCTCACTTCTCTTATCTGTCATGTAGGTGAGTTTACTCACCTTTCTTACAGCAGTATGAAAAAGAGTGTGTAGAGGTGCACAGAGAAAATTTCTACTCATCCTTGAATATGTTCAGGGAGCTCACAAGCAGCCTGACCCCCTCAGCTGAAAGGCTGGCGGGCAAGGCTTGAGACCACTGGAGGAGCCTGTGCCTGTTCTGCTGCAGCTCTGTGCAGTTCCCTTATGAGTGCATGATGTTTCTCTTCCCCAAAGGGAGCTGTGCCACTGAAACACGAAGCAGGGGTTGTATGTATTGAGTGTCAGAACAGAGACATTATTCCAAGGATATTTTTAATAGTAAGGTTTGAAAATGTCCCTCACATAATATTTTGCATGCTGCAGGATTACCTTGTAGTTGCTGTTGGCAGCCTCACATGGTTTGGAGATGCTGTGTTCCCAGGCTGTTCCAGGCAGACTGGCTGTTGGAAAACTCACAAGTCTTTTTCAGTTCAGGGCCAGAAATGGAGTCCAATTGTTTTGCAGTTGTGTACTGCTGAGCAAATTGCAGGATTTCTTGCATTCCCCATTTGTGCCTCCTGTAATTTCAAGAGTAGCTGCTTCTTGAAGTGTCATAGTTCCAATCTGTCTGCTGAATCCTCAGGATATTTTCTTATTTGGGGGAGTTTGTGTGGTTTGTTACTTTCAGACTCAGACCCAGTTGCAGAACCTGGGATTTCAGCTGGAGCAGCAAGTGCAGAGGGTGGTACGGAATGTGTCTCCTCTGGTGAGGGTCTCTCTTTAGGGAGGAAGCAAACTTCCATATCAGGGAGGGAAAAGCTCCCTACCCTCATTAGGGCACATGAAAGTTTGAATTTGCCCAGTGTCTTTTTAGTAGCTTAGCTGATGCCTCTGGCAAAACCTGAGAGGAAAAATGAAGAGAGTTCTGTGCATTAGGGCCCACCTGGTCCCAGGCAGCCACAGGGAGGGGTAGTCATCGTTTGTGTTTGCTGCAATGCCAAGCACACTCTCTGGACAAAGTGGTACCCTGGGAGGAGATGGCTGAATGAAAGATGAAGAATAGTGTTATGAAGAACTTGTGTGAGAGGCTGTGGGCCAGAGGTCTGCAGCCAAGCTGGAGCTGAATCCTTACAATTCCCTTTTAGCTCTCTGGACTGCCAGTGTGATCTGGTCAAAGGCCATATGGTGATGAAGGCATTCCTTGATGTACCATGTACTTTCTCTGCCTATTTTTTGTATTAATGTGGTGTTTCTTCAAGCCAGTCACATATCTTTATTTGGCAAGCAAATTACTCTGAAAAACCTGGCAGAGCAGTTCACAGTGAATTTCACAGTGAGTGTGCCAGGGCTGTTTGCTAATACACAGATGAGCTGCCAGAATGCCAAGGTCTCCTAACCCCCCACAAAACTGTCTGATGTACCTTGAGAGTAATTAAACATCACTCAGTTCTAAGAGGCAACCCTCAGTAACAGAGCTCACCCAACTGTAATATCTTTAAAATCAGGATAGAACCAGAGGCATATGGCAGGAGAGTGACTGAATTGCTCACATTTTAATGACCTCTCAAACTATGCAACAGGGGTTCCTGGTTCCTATGTGAATTGATGTGCACCATACAGTTGTGGACTTCATTACTAGTGAGCAGTTCCAGTGGCTTCAAACCCTGTGTATTCATGGATGGCTAAAGGAATCCCCTAGACTATTAGCAAGAATCATGCACATTTCAGAGAGAACACTCAGCATTGGGACACGGAAACTTTGAAGAGCTCCAACAACTTTGGTCCTCCAACTGATCCAGGAAACTGAGGTAAGATGACTACATTCTTTGAGCCAACTCAGAACTTCAGAGGGATGGAAGTCAAAGTGTCTCTCTTGGACAACCCTCTGAATCCTCTTAATCAAATTTCTTACACTTATTTTCCTAATTTAAAACGTAATGGGCACTGCTCACTACTTATTTGCATTTATCTCTCTACTTATATTGTGCTGGATGTCAGGATGGCTTTTGCTGAGGATTCTGGTGGTGTCATCACCAGCTGAGGTGGCATGCATTGCATGAGCTCCCAAATGAGGAGCTCTTGCTTTTGTGCTACACTTGAACCCAGGGGCATAAGAATTAAAGTCAATTTTCTTTGGAAGGCTTTTTTCTGTTCTTTGCAGTTCAAAGATGCTGGTACTGGAATGTATGCATGCCACAGTAATCCTGCTTCACACATAAGGAGTTCTGTCTTGAACCAGTCTGATAGAGGAAAAAATCTGCTGAATCCACTTCTATAATTTTTACCTAAAATGGGGGCAGCACAAAAGGCAGGTGAAAAAGTGATGTGGTCCCCTGTTTCTGCCGGGGCACTGTGGTATCAAAACAGTGATGGTGACTTCCTGAAATTCCTTGAGAGTGTCAATCTCAAATTTTAGCACTGGTGTTGCATACAAATGCAGGAAAATCATTCTCTGAGTACACACTACACTTTGTCTTTACAGGTGTTTGGCAAACTCAAAATGAATATATCAAGAGTATATTGGATACATAAGGATAAGAGTCTGAAATGAGAGCATGGATTGCTGAAATGCACAGCAAATTAAAACCTCACAGAAAAGTGCAACAGAGGACTACTCCTGGCCTGAAGAGAAGGTAAAAATTCAAAGTATTAAGTTAAAAAAATGACTGAGAAAGTGCTGTAGTAACTCATGGTCAGAGGAAAGCAGGATTTGGCTGTGCACAGAGAGAAGCATCCTTATCCTGTGTGCCAGATGGATCTTGGCTTCCTTGCTTAAACACTGAATACAGGTTTGGAAGAGGTCACACAAGTGCACAATGAGAATTGGTAAGAGCAGAGCCACTAGAATGTGACTTGATTCTTTTTTGGACTTACAATCCAAAACTTACATGAGGCTGGTTTCTGAAATCTAGAGGTGGTTCATTCTGTACTGTTGAAAACTTGTCTTTGTGCTCCCTGGTGGTCTTTGGTCTGTTGGCATTTTAAACAAATGGAGCATTACAGACATTCCAAATGCATTTCCTCATGTATCCCCAGGTCTGCTTGATGCAGGAGGTGGGGTCTGAGAAAGGAATCTCCTCAAGCTTTGAAAGGTAATGCAGTGATATTTCAAATCATTCCTGAAACTCACCACTAAAATGTTTTGTATTTCTTTTTAAAGTTGCAGGTTTACACCAATGCATTGTTCAACATTTTTTTTGTTTTTAATTGATGTAGAAAATCTGAAGTCATAAAGTGCTGTGTGACTACAGGATGTCAGATAAAACAGCAGGTAAGGAAGTGTTTTAAACACCATGAAAACTTTGATAATTTGATGTTTAAGAGATAGATCTATATAAACAAAAAATTGCATAGTATTTAACTGGACCTCTCTTGCTAATTAATAACTCTGTATGTGTAACCTTCACAATTAAAATTTTAAAGACAGTTATAGTTTCTTGTTGCAAATTTTTAAAGGCAGATTGAACAGCTTTCAAGGTGAGTGTCACAAAAAATGCATTGCTAAAATCAAGAGACTTTGGATCAAGCTATCTTTCTAATAAACTCTGTGCTTCATTTGTAAGGAGAAATAACTTCTAATGGGGTGTATAGAGAGACCCCTGACACGTGGGTTGGAGGCAGCTGCTACTGTGGCAGCTTTTCTCCAGCAGAACAGAGCAGGATGATGAAGGCTGCTGTCATAAATGTTCTTCTGTTCAGGGTTGTGTTCTTATGACTACCTGAGTCTTCTGAGGGAAGTTATTGTAATCTCCAACTATGGTAAAACCAATGTTGACCTCCAAGTCTCAGGTAATTTATTGAAGGAAACCTAGGGAAGCTTTTCTTCAGAATGAATTGGCTTCACTAAAATCACTCACTAGTGATTTAATGACATGGCTCTGATGACAGATGGGGCACTGTACAGAATGGAATCTAGAAATGAAAAATCTTGTCTTGGTCCCTTCCATTCTGCTGATTTTGATGGCAGCAAATTCATAAATGCACACTGCCACTGGTCCCAGTACCTGTCATTTATAAAAAATCTTACTTTCATTCTCTTTGAGGAAAAAGAGTTAACATGTCTTTTAAGAACATTCAATTACAAACTGGCAAGAGGTTAATAATTTGATCATTTTTTTCATGTTAATTTAGTGTAATTTCTTCTGCTTGCTTAAGTATCTAAGCAGGAATTTCTATTACCTGTTTACTAAATCCAAAACTATAATCTACTTCATAGGAGGACCTCAGGCCATATTTTCATCCTATTCTTGAGGCTTATATGGAAAGGGCAGTCCAAGCTGAGGTGTATGGCTGGAGGGAGCTGCCTAAAAAGCACCTGGAGAGCAAGAACTGGAGAAGGATCCTCATAACAGAACCGCTGAGTGACCTCACCTTGTCTACCCAAAACATGGAGAGAAGGTAACACACAGAGTCACAGCAGCACCAGCTTTGGAGGTGAGTGACCCACAGCCACAGCAGCTCCCCCAGAGCTCAAAACCACTGCTGAACTCCTGTCTTGTCCTGCAGCTGTCACAAGGCTCTACAAGTCCATGGTTTATTGTAGCAATGAAATGCATCGATAAAACAGAGACCTGAATCCTCCCCTGTCACCTGAGTACTTGTTGCTGTCTACCTTCTGAATTAATCCAGATTCTGGGTTCTAGGGACCATTTGTAAAAATGGCAAAAAACTCTGACAGGGGTTCCATTTTAACCAGGGAATCTCAATCTCAGAAACCTGGAGTAATACGACGAAACAGACTAAAATGTGTTAATCTTAGATTCCTTGGCATCTAACAGCAGTGTGTGCTAGTTGAATCAGAGTGAGGAATTATGGTAGCTGCTCCTTCTTGTAAAATGGACATCTAATATTGCAGAAGCTCTTAAATTACCTGTGAGACTGAAAATTGCCATTCGTCCTTCTGAATAATAAATATAGTACTCTCTTCATATTATAGTGAAATGTATTTTGATTTTTAAAACTGGTAAATAAGAGCTATTTCACTCTGGGATTGTCATCTTTTGTTTCATTTCACTGCAATGAAAATTGAGACTTTCTATCTAGAAATGAAAACAAGATTCCCAGTTAGTAGCAAGTACCAGTCTCTTTTACTGATTACTTTAAAATAAGGAAAAGGTATTTCAACTATTCACAGATATTTCTGACATATCACAAAATAACATATGAGAAAAGATCATAATCATATTCAAAGCAAAATAGTTTAAAATTTAATGTTTACAAACACATTGCTTTTTTCCTTTTCAAAATATTTGCTGATACAGTTTTGCAGGAGACTTTCTGTTTGATCACATACGTTTCTGCTCTACACACCACATTTTGTCCTAGAGGATGAATGGGAAAAAATATTTTCAGACTTGTACTTTGTCAGGAACAGGCATTTGGAATATGACCTCTAATGATCTTGCAAATTTGTGCCTGTGAACTTGGTACAAGACTGAACATGCTATGCAGCTGACACTTATTTTACACTGCATTTAAGTATTCAAAAGAACTGAGGTTGACTTCTTATATATGTATTTTTTGAAGCTTTAAGTCTGCACCACTAACAACATTTTACCAATCTCTTGTCATTTTCTTAAATGTTACAATTATTTTGTCAATTTTAGAATTGCTAGCAGTGATGATGATGCCCACTTAAAAAATTCCAAACCAAACAGAAGAATTCCCTGGGAAACTGCACAGCACATGCATGATACATAAGTATAAAATTAGTCCAAAGTTTTGATAAATACTCAGTTCCCACTAGAGCTAATAGTTGTTCTAAAGAATAAAATGCTTATTATATACAGAAGTTTGGGCAGAGTATGGACATTTGCCAAAGAGCACTGGAGGCATTTCACGGTCTGAAGGGTTTGTACAGTGTTAACACAGCTGCCCTTTTAACTTGTGTGTGGGCTTGTGCCCCCTGTGGGAAGGGATCATTCCTGGCAGGGTCAAGGGCTCAGCCTTACAAGATCTAAGTTCAACTTCTCCTGGCTGCTTCAGCTGAACCAGGAGATTCTTGCAGGGTTCAGAGCCCTTTAGGTCTTGCTTGTGAGCTCGATGCAAACTTGCAGAGCATTTTCAGATGCCAGTTTCCATCAGGTGAGCATTTAGTCTTTTGCCTTCAGGACATTACAACATGAAAAACTGCACCAGCAATTTTCAATGAGCACCATTAACTGACTTTGATAATTTGGCATGACCAGCAATATTGAAGAAGATGCTGAACTCCTGTCTTGTACAAAAACAAAGTACAGTTGTTAATTACCCTGCAACTACAGTCTGTAAATACTAAAAAACATAAATATGTTAACCATACACATATACACAAAACACAGCAGTAGCAATATTACAGGATGCAATGCCTACTCTCTCTAACTGGTTTTGGTTAATACAGATGCAACAGCAAAATAAATGCTATTTCATATAGGAAAAACCTTTCTTCAAAGGTCAGTGGCAGTAAGCCAGAGCTCAGGTCCAGGCTTTCACTAATCCAACGTGACTCACACAAATTAATCAATGAAAAATAGCACTGTGGGATGATAATGGCTGTCAGTTAACACTGAAACTTTGAGATGGAGCTTTCTTTGCTACCATTTGTAATTAATTCTCCCTTTTTCACAAGTTCTCTCTGTGCACATTCACCAGACTTAACGAGGAACAAAGTTATTACATACAATATATGATTTAGGGGTAAGGATTAATAGAAAGAACCAGCCTGAGACTGGATTTCCTCAATCCTGGGAGGTGCTCTCCATGTATTTAAGTGAAATTTCCATGAGATTGCACTTAGCAGACCACTAAGAAGTTGCTGCTCTCTCACTTTTTCTTCTTTTCCATGCAGTTCTGTTTCAAAGTTTTGTAGGAATTGCATGTGAAGGGCAAGAGGAGATGACTGCTGGTCCATTGTCTTGGCTAATGCTCTTCAGAGCAGCGTCCTCTCCTCAAGACCACATCATCTAGTCCAATATCCCCAGTTCTTCCTTTCCCTTTCTCACCTCTGAAAATAACCTGGAAAGAGAAATAGAACAATTTAAGCAGGGGATGAAAAAAAAAATACACAGAGATAATTCATTAAAAAGTGTGGTGAAGGATTCTAGTCTTCATTCAAATTCTCCTCAGGTTTACTGTAGGCCCCTCCAAAATCACTACCATTTAGTTGCTTTTGGGTTTTAATTAGCTAGAAAAGAAAACTTCCACATTTCTTCTTGATTTCTCTTTGGCAGAGGCCTTCCCTGCTTACTTTAGAGTTTTCCCGCACTCCCTGATCTTTGGATAAGTGTCCCAGTGGTTCAGGTCAGCAGCCCTGGCTGCCCATGCTGACAGCTACTGCCAAGGGGTCAGGAGAGGCAAGGGACAGTGCAAAGGGAGACTGCCAGAGGTGAGAAATTTAGGGGGAAATAAAGGGTAAGAATATAGCAACATATGTTCACCTGTTACAAATGTCCTCATTCTCAGTCCAACACTCATTGACAGCTAACAAAGTCAGGTGTCTTTGCTACTGTTGCTGAGGTAAATTTTCTAGAAAATTATCTGCAGTAATTACAGCCTTAATATTCATTTTAGAGCTAGACATTGTGTATGTCTTGTAGCCCACTCCCATCATGAACGTTATATGTGTGAGCTTTTCAGAGCACCTGATATTTAAGTCAGAGTAAAACAGGTCCTGAAATACCCAAGCCACTTTTTCAGATCTGAAATAAAATCTACCTTCAGAGGTTGAAAAATAACATTGAGCTTTTGATACCAGTTTAATCACATAATGTTTCTAAACTTTTCAGATATTAAAAGATTCTCCATAGCACTTCAGGCAGCTTCTTGTGATTGCAGTAAACCATTTTGTGTTATGGGCATTGTTAGGTCATCATTCACCTCCTCAGCCTGATCAGCTGCTAAAGGGCATGCTAAAGGGCATAAAACCACTCAAAAAAGGGCTTGTAATCTCCCTGCATACCAAAAATTACTTATTTTCAGTATCTTTGCCGTGGTTTAGCCAGTTACTAATCCACAGGGAATGAGTCTTCTTATTTCATGGCACTGTATTATTCAAAGCATTACTCATGAGGACCCTTGATACAGGCATTTTTTGAATTCCCTATAGAGTATGCCTCTGTCCATGAGGCTGTTCTTTCCTAGGTGGTGATTCCCTTAAAATGGGCTGTACCAGGTTGCTCAGGAAATGACAGAGTAGCCTATACTATGAGTACATTTCTGTAGCTGGGATTTCTTTTTTTGTATGCATAAAACTAATTTAAAAAAATGCACAATAACTCTCATCTGTATTGTGATTCCATTGGCAGAGATGAAAGCAGCAAAACTGAGTGAAACTGAGCCCATAAGATGAACCCTGCAGTGCTGCACCATTTAAGCATCCCCAGCTTTTTCATGCAAAAACCCAAACAGCAACACAACCATCAGTACTTACACTCTTGATGCCTACTCCTGGTAACGTTATGTGCGTCTGTCTCCAGCCGTGGCCCCCGTTTCTCCCCCAGACAGCTGGGCCGTGAGCACCAGTTCTCCTTACAAAGACCTGCAGGGCACCAGAGTGCAGCCCAGGCACCTTATGCCTAAAGGACAGGCACAAATCTCCAGCCTGAGCCACGTGACCCAACGGCAGGATAAGATGTGCTACTCTTCCTTCTTTCCCTTTGGGATCGGAGATGGTGAGGTACTGTCCCCCTGCAGCGGAAAGAGCAGTTAGTTGGGGGTTTGTTTGGTGTTTTTAACACTACTAAGTTGCTGGACCAAATGCAAAAGAGTTATTAAAAATAAATAAAGGTAAAAAAAGATCCAGAGAGTGTAAAATAAGGCACAAAGAACCAGAACCAGTGCATCTGCCTCCTACAGGGCAAGACTTACAGTGCTGCTCTTCTCTATACATTAGTACCAGGCTGGGTGTTGCCCATTTAATTTCTTTTCAACAAAGTAAACAATACCTCCCTCTCCAAAACTAAAACCTCATGCATTCCGTCATTTCTGACAACCCCTTGATCACTGCATGATTTTAAACCCACAGTGACATTAAAACACTGTGCAAATTCATGCACCTTTCAAGCAGCAATGTTTTGCTGTTGGATAGATAACAGAGACCAGAAAAAATGCTATCCTGTAATTGAGCTATGGCTCTGTCCCTTTCCTTTTGTTTGGGAACTGTGTTAACAGGGTAAGTCTCCAAGCACATCCATTTGCAACCCTGATAGCCTCTTTTATTTAACTGTAATTTAAACTCTTAATCTGGATTAGATAGAGAAAGCAAGGAGTAATAATGATTTCCACATGGCTGTTAACCCCAAATTCTAACAGTAGGAAGTTGTCAGTGAACAAACATACTCAATTCAAAACCCTATTATTATCTCTTATCATGTATGAAGTAAAGGTGCCTTCCAGAAAACACTCAGAACATGAGAAGCTAAGGATCTCAGGTATCCATTAAACCTAGAAAGAAAAAAGGCACCTTTCACACTGACACTCAGAACTACACTAAATGAGATTTCACATCTCGGAGAAAAACCAGACCTGTATGAGTTGCTTGTACTTTTCATCAAAACTTTTGCAAGGTGGGTGAAACCTTTAAAACCTAAAATTACCAAAGGGAAAAAGGTTCAAAAAATAAAAAAACAAAACCAAAAACCTTATCTTACATTGAATCTAAGAATATTTTTTCTTTATAAAATCAGATTTTACACATTTTTTTAACTAAAAAACGCCACCTCCACTGTAAATTCATTAAGAAAGTGGCATTTTTAGGCTCCTTAGTTAAAACCAAAGATTTAGAAATATTGGGCGTTTTTAATATTGTTGACATACACAGTTAAATAGGATAGAAAAATATTTTTAACTGTCTCCCTGTAACTACTCAAACAGAGCATTATTTTTTGAAAGCTTCTCTTTGAAAGTCACAATGTTTTCCCTTGAAAAGCTGTAAAATTTAATTACAATGTACCATGGCTTGTGACACACTTAAAAGGAAAGCCAACCTTGTCTCCAATTCACTACTTCTACATAAGTTTTTCTTTGGTCTGAATGAGATTTAACAAAGCAAAGTATTATGCTGCTGTCTGGGCCCCTAGATCAGCATTTAGCCATGAAGTGGGGTCCATTTGTCTAAGTTCTGTTAAAGCCTTTTGGTGGGAATTTTCTCAGGGAGTTGGTTGTTTTTGTCTTTTTTTCTTCTTTTTTTATATGTATTGCTTTTGCAGCAAGGTCACTAATTGCTAAAATAAGCATAATAGAGTTTAAATAACTGTACCTGTTTGCTGAAGATACAATTATACCACTATGAAAGTACTGACTTATTAAGTGCATCGTTTTCAGATAGTGACTGTGGCTGAATCCAATCAATAGGAAACAGATTTAGGTAAGCACAAAGCAAACATAGCTGCAGGCAAGCCCCTGCAGGAAAAGGTCCCCTCAAATCAGCATTTTCTGCATGCAAGATAAGCTTATAATGCTTCAGCACAGCACCTTTCAAAATGCAGATTCTGATAAACCAACATATAGCAAACTTTGCAAGGTGAAAGCAAGCAGTCAGGAACAAGCTGTGAAAATAAATCCTTCCAACAAGGTATTCCAGACTGGAGGGAGTGGGTGGGTGGGAGGGTGACTTCAAGGGACTAGTTTTAACAGGTTATGTCAACAGCAGCAGAACATACACAGGAAATAAAAAGCTGAGCATGTCCCTGACTACTGGAAACCAATGCAGGGAAAAAGTCTGACAAAAAAGAGCCAGTTAAAAATCATAGTTCTGGAATTTAGTATGTATTAACAACAATTTTTGAGTACAGATAATGAATATGCTTTGAGTGACTGACTTAGAAAAAATGGATTTTTAAACCCATCATTTCAAAAAAGGTATGAATTATGTGTAATTTTTTTTTTTAAGTGCCACTCTGCAGGCAGGAGACAGCTGCCTGTTTTATCATCTGCAGGAGGAAGGAGCTCTGCTCTCCCAGTCATTCCCAAGGCTTTTCAAGTGCCACAAGGAGCTTCTGAAGTACCAGAGCAGCCTGCTTGGGGGACCCCTGCCCAGGCAGTGAAGGCAGCACTTCCACTGAGGCAGCCAAACAGCCTGGAAAAGGTGCCAGGTCACCTGCTGCGGTGGCAAATGACTGCCCCATCAGTGGCCAGACAGCTCTGACAGGGTGGTGCAGGAGGAAAATGGCTCTCAGTGCCCTCACCCTTCCTCATCTTAACCTGCACCACTGTCCCGCCTGAGAGTTTCCTTCCGCGGCTGCCAGCCCTTCATCATGTGAGCTGTGCGCACTTCAGAGGCTGCTCCCTGGGCATGGAGTAATCCCATCATTACGGGGAGCCAGGGATGTGTGTCTAATCCCCGGAATGATGGGGGAAGGGTAGGCAGGCAAGGGCAGCGACCTCGCAGTGCCACACCAAAATCAACAGGGGACAAAATACATCCACTTCCTGGGACAGCAGAGCTGGGAGACAGGGAAGGGCTCTTCCTGTGGCTGAGCACCAGTGCTGATGCCAGTCTCCTGTCCTACAAGCAGCTACTACACACTCCCCTCTAACCTATGGTGAATGTCACTTTTTATCATCCCAAATAGTCCCTTTTTCAGAAGCCTCTGTGTTTCAGCATTTAACTTGTCTGCCTTCCAGTTACTTAATATTTTTCCTATACACAGACTGATTTTATCGAATTCTACTCCAAGCTACAGCAATCTGAGAGGCTGAACTAGAACATTATATCTGGCAGCAAACCAAAGACTGTTTCCAGTACCTTCTATAATTTTGCTAGTGATAGGGAAATAATTATGTTTACATGGTAGTTTGAAAAACAACCTTTGTTTCACTGTAAATAAAAATTGTTCTCTAGTCCACATTTTTTTCAGATTCCTTTAAGACAAACTTTTGCTGACTACGTTTACTACTCCTTCAGAGACATTCCTATTTTAAAGATGTCATTGCTATTTTAAAGATGATTTTATGCTATGATAAAAGTATAAATTTTCCATTGCTCTTTCACATTGGGAATCCTCAATCCTGCTTTTTATACACAGAAGAGGCATCAGTGTGAAATATACCCCAGAACTAAAGGGAACAGAAGCTGTGTAATTAGTCCTTAAGCAGGAACTGTCATCAACCTCAAGCCTTGGTGGTTCTTCAACTGCAGGATGTGATTGTACACAGATCACTTACCTGATACATCTCTCACTGGTTCCCAGTGCAAGTCATCATCTTTGTCCTTGATCCATCCACACAGTCCGCTGTCAAAATCACAGCTGTGTACCAGCACACCTGGCAGAACAGAGCAGGAGGTCACAAAAAAACCCCAGAAATTATTCAGATTGTTTTGATTTTCAATTTCCCATGTGGCTGACACTAGCAAGTAAGTATGAAAATTAAATGTAGAAGGAGCCCTAGGAAAAGAATCTAAAAAAAATACTAAATAAATAAAAAGGACCCTTGTATTATTAACAATTCGTGCTATTTTTGTGCTGAAAATTTAGGAAATAAAAGTTTAAGGTTCATATAGGCAAAGGGTTGGTTTTACATGGTTTTATAAAGCATAGTTTAAAAGAGGGGCATAAGCTGTTGGAGTCCTAAAAAATATATAAACCACCAAGAAATTTTAAAACATCACAAACCCTAGGTGCTGAATAGGAGATATGGTCTTTACCTGGGTCATCGTTTGCTTCAAATTCATCAGCTGTAATCCCTCGTTCAATTTCAAGTATTTCAAACAGATTATTGCTCACTCCAGGCTGGCGTGGAACTGTGAGAAAAAACGAATGAGATAAGGAAGTAGGTCACTAATTTATCCCTAACAAAAACCAGCAGAGCAGCTCTGGGCATTGTGCTTTTCCTGGAGTTTTCAATACATTTAATTATATTCAACACAAAGACTCATAAACTTTATGCCTACGTGATTTATGATTTGTGTTGCAACATTTACCTAAGCACTGTAAAAGGCGATTCCAAATCTCCTAAAGGCCCTTTGAATGAAAGCTCCTTTTTAACCAGGGGGGAAAGCTTTAACCTTGAAGCACACTATTCCTCTCCAAATACATTTTCAGAGGCAGTGGTTTCTCCATAAAATAAAGCCACATGAAAGTCCTCACACAACCCTTACACAGACATCTACAGGAGAACCTGACAGGAGGCAGCAGTACTTGGAAGAGGCCCCACGAGCACTTAACCTTTGAAATACAGCTGAAGGTACATCCATCAATCTGCAAAGGATTAGCACTCCCAAAACAATTATCAGGGTTGTACTGGGAGTTGAGAAGGAGGAGCTCTAGTGGAAACTGGAATTCAACTATAATTATACTTTCTGCTTTCCAGCACAGCCTGTGCTTCAGCTGCTGTTCCCAGCTGGAGGAGAAGGAACAGCTCTTGGTGATTAAGAGGCCCAGAGGTTATTACACATTCAGCATCCAGGACAACCTGAAATTTATGAGCTCTTTGTGGGAGTGATGGCTGCCAAAGTCAGGTGGCTACAAAGACTCCCGCGTATTTCTGAAGATGCTGTGCCAGTTTGTGTAAGTTTCACACAGATTTCTTGAGTGATGGACAGCTGTCAGCTAGAGATAAACAGATTGCACTGAATAGAGCTGTCTTGGAAAATTCCTCTTTTAGAGGCAGGTCTAATGCATAATTCATAACAGCAGAATAATAATTCAGACATAGCCTCAGATTTTATAGGCACCTCTGATACCTAAGGTATTTGTAAGAGTCTTATCTATTAAAAACTTGGCATGTTTTCCATTTGCAGTGCTAAAATAACTATTAATGTCTCTACAGAACAAGTGAGAACAAGAAGAATTAAGATAACTGAAAGGACTCTTGTTTTCAGAAAATCAAATCCAAGGTGAAGAAGGAACTTCTTTTGCACTAGGTCAACATGAAAATAGCACTGCTACAAGAGCTCCGCTAAAGCCAGAAGATAGAAAATAAAAAAATGTTGAAATTAGGACAAAATAAGCAAACTCTAATGTATTTTTAAAGCACTATTCTAGGCTAGAGGTCTTGAATAAAAATTTTATACAACAAAAACAAATAGCTAAAAAGCTCAAAATCTGTAGTAAACCAATGAACTCCTAAATATGATAATCATTATTTGAACCATTAAGTCTCCCTTTTTTTTAGTTTTCTTTTTAGTCCTTTGCAGATTTTTGATCGTGTCTATTTGCAGTCTAGGGTATTAATACTCAAAATGGCTTCAGATTTAAGGCTATTGGGTATTAGAGGACTGTTAATTTTTAAAGATACCTTGATTGTAAATAGCATTTTGCTGCTTCGTTTCACCTGGGCTGTTTTGCTTATGTGATTAAAAACCTTGAGCTTTAACATGAAAGGAACCTTACAAATGTGGACAGTCCACATTACCTAGGCCCCTAATTGCCTCGCAGAACATCTATGCACAAATATTATATTCAGGCACATAAATCCATTGTTCACCCTGAATTATGCAGGTGGGGCAGTTGAACAAGCACATCTATGCTGCACATCCAGGGAGCACCACCTTGCCTTTCCTCACCTCAGACTGTGCCAGGGGAAGAAGATACTGTTTGTTTTCTATGCTGTGGAGAACAAGTCAGCTTCAGAACTGCTGAGCACAGCACAACAGGCACTGAAGGCTCAGACCACAGGTTCTAAATGAGGTTCCAAATGAGTACTGTGGCAAAGAGCATGAAGGAAACTCTCTGCCATGCTCAAAGGTTTGTAGGATACTCAGGGGTCACAGTTTTAAGGTACAGGTCCTGCACACTCTCTTCCCAGTCTGTCACAGTCCTTGTTTATGGAAAATACTGCAAAAAATATTAGGAACTTATCTTGTAAACTACTTCAGTTTACTTCTTCAAGTACCACTTCTAATGCACTGACGTTTTCTATAAACCTGAGTTACATCTGTGCACACATACAAGAATTCTCCAAATTGAAGCTGACATATCTGCCAACAATTAAATCTCTGCAAAAGAATTTTTTTTTTCAAAAAATTCCCTGAGAGTCATTCCCAAACACTTATTTTTACTAACTTCTAGAAGAATGTGTTGTAGTGCTTTAACAGTGTCACTTCAGTGCTTGAACCTAATTACAGGAACGTGCACTCAATTTGAAACAAGGGTTATCATCAGAGATGCAGGACTCTAAATATGACCCACATGTGCACTTCTTTTTGCCATGACAACCAATATGTTCAGTGGTGATCGTGGGAGAAAGTATTTGGTACAATTATTTTCTGCAAGCTTTCCAAGCCCTTTCTGTGTACTTTATATAGTGAATCAGTGTGCTTTTCACTTAACTTCAATGGTTTGATAAAGCTTGTTAAATAGAAACTTGGCTTCTTTTACTTGGAGAATTTTATAAGCTCTGAGTGAGCCAATACACCCACACTACCATATTCTCAAAGTTCATGAGCTAACTTCTTCATAGATGCACAGATCTGGGGGGAAATATTAAATAACTGTGCTTATTAAATAACAGCAATTTCTTTTGGGCTTTTTTAACTTTTGGGAAAGCAATACAGCTTTTTTTTAATTTACTTGCTAATTGCTGAGATTGGGAGTATAAGAAAGCACATGTGTATATATATCAGCTTGTTTGCAATAAACAAATAATTGCTGTTTTGGTGTTACCAAACCAAGACATGGAGTGCAATTTCATGTTATTAGTAATTGTTATTACTATTAGTAATGCAGTTCTCTGGCTTACAGAAAAAAACAGATTTTGCACTGTAAGTACAATCCCTCTCCACACAGTAATCTTGACTAAGTTTCCCATTCACTAAAAACAACAACAAAAAAGGACAAAGTTTTTTTGACTGAATAGTTACAACTGAAAGCTGTTAAATCCCACTTGCAAAAAAATCCTGCAAGTGATGAGATCTCACACACAACTAGTAGAAAACAGCTAAAAGTAAGGGTAGCCCAGAGGTCAGTCAGACTGAGAAAACAAGAATAAGTCATATTTTCCTCCAGGGAAGATATTGATATACGCTGGGCTAAAAAAAAAGAGGTAACAGAGAGGTACATTTCACCCTTTTGTTCAGATACCCACAGTGTCCAGGATATATTTCTTAAAACTCTACAGATTCAAATTCTGCAGTAAGAGTTATTTTAGGAAGTGCTTTGATGGACTGTGCCACCCTTTCCAGCACTATTTACATACGAGGGGAGACACAACAGTCTCAGCATGCCACCATTCTGCAGTCCAATCTTGCATTTCTTGGGCAGTTACAAGGCTCAGTAAGTTTTACTGAAATCAAACATCTTGGCATTTATCTTTGCAGAAGGTTTTCTGCAAAGTGACCTGCCTGCTTTTGTATGAACATCCATTCGGGAGGTGCAGAGTGCCAAGTGAGTTTCAGGGAAACACAGCTAAAACAAGGAGTGTACAGAAGCTTGCATATCAGATCTTGGGACCAAACTTGCTGGAAGATTGATTGAGGGTGAGACTTGTAAGACTCCTAGATTTCATGACTGAACTCCAGAGTACCAACAGGAACAAAGCACCTATAGCAAATGCTTAAATATAAAGACAAATACATTTTAAAAGGTGCCAGAACAGTGAAGACAAATCAAATACTGTTGTAAAATAATGCTACTCTAATGATATCAAGGAATAACAAACCCCCTCTTCTTTGCTTTTATTATTTCCCTTGTTTTAACAGCTTCAAGGATCACAAAACTGCACTTACAGCACTAAGGACTTTGCATCACTGAAAGGGAGAAAAGAAAGAATCCAGTTTTAATCCAGTCTTTACATTTTTAATAGCTGTTATGAGAAACATTTCCAAACTCCAGTCTTTTCAGCTCCACTAAGAGCTAAGAAGGAAAACTGCTGAACTGTCTTTTAATACAGATAAGGGGGTTTGATATTGCTACGCTGATATCTAGTATTATGCTTTAAGTTTATGCTTTTAGTGCTTATCATCCAGATCCCAATGGTAGCAGAAATTCACAGTCTTATTGAGAAGTTTGTTCTATTTGTTAGAGACTCAAAATTAGAAAAGATTCCTCTGTACTTCACCATAGTTTGTATCAGTCCTGAAATAGTTAAATATTAAGCTATCACTGCATTCCTCTCTCATTGCCATTCCCCCCATATCCATATCAGGAGAAGATTATCCTTGGTGCCAGATTCCACTGTCTGCATCTGACTAAGTGGTTCAAAGGCCAAGTGTAGGAATTCCATGTTAAAAAAATACAAATCTTTTTGTTCTCTAAAAAAACAGCTCCCCAAAGTCACTGCAGGCTTTTTTAGAAATGGGGTAAAGCATCTAAAGAAAAGTAACAACCCAATACCTTTTAAAATTGCAAAGGGATTTAAATAACATTATCAGCATTTTCATCATTTGTGCTCTTTGTCACTACTGAACAGAGCAATTTCTCTGATCCTCAGCTCATTTTAAGTTGAGCAGCACATTCAAGGGAGCTCTAAAGTGAAATCCTAGGTCAAGTTGACTCAGTGTATGGAACAGCAGGTCAAATAACAACAAAGGGAGAAAATAGGAAGCCAGGAGTCACCAAGGGTACCCCAGGAAAAGGTTAACTAACAAAAAACTAGAATCTGAGAGATGCTTGCAGAAAAAAAATCCATTTGACCCAAGCATGTTTCCTCTCCTGATGCAGACCAAGCCTAGAGCATCAGGATTTGATGTAGGACATCTGTGCAGCAGCCAATGGCCCCTTTGCCATGGATTGCCTGACAGAAGTACCACCTATTCGATGGCAGAGCAAAGCAGTGCTGCTTCCTGCAAGTCTGGCTAAGGCTGCAGAGCCCCATGGGGAAAAAAGAAGGGAAATGCCCCAGCATCCCAAGATAAACTAGCTGAAAACACGACTTGGAGGTATTTAGCAGATGCTAATGGCTGGGAGCACAGAACTGCCAGTGCTTGCTGGGTACAGTGCTCTCTAGGCTGGCTTTTGCCCATCCCTGTGTGATAAAACACTACCTTTTGTGACTCTTTGGAGTGCAACAACCCTTGGAGACACAGGAGGAAGCAGACACCTAAGATGACACAAATTCTTTGGAAGATTTATAAAACTGAGGTTAAATCCTAGTTCATGACCTGAGTGGATCTAACATCGATTTTCTCCTCTGTTTTCCAAGAAAATAAGAGTTACAAGACTACTTTTTGCTGCCTGTATTCTCTAGTGAGAAACAAAGAAAAGCAGAGAGAGTAAGGCTTTTTCTTCTCTTTCCAGGCAGGCATATGGGGACCAAAGTGCAAATTAATTTTTGAGAACTGGCTTCTTCGCTGTCTCATCTGGAGAAGCAGCTGATGTGAGGAAATGAACCTAAAGAAGCTCAGTATAAGCAAAACAAAATTAGCTCATATCCACAACCCAGGAATATCACAAAGATGTCTGATGTAGGTGAGACTAAAACAGAAACAGCTTTAAAGAAGTTGAAGGAAATAGTTCAAAACTCCCCTTCCCTGAAGAAATATAGAGACAAGTGAAAAATCCACAAATGTTTTTGGAGGTAGGGAGTGCTTGGCACATCCAGCTAGCAGCTAAGAAACAAGCTGAAGGTTAGCTGAATGTTACTAGTTATTCCAGTTTGAAATCCTGTATTGTCTTAACACCATGGTCGTTACCACTGTGTCTGGCTGTGAGGAATGATTTTGGAGAGGCACTGGCTCACACTCAGTGGGAGCGCTGCTGTCCTGAGCTCACAGTGCCTCACACCAAGCAGCTGCAGCAAAACAGAGCCAGGCACTGCTCTCCAACACACCTGGAGCAGGGGAAGGGCTGGCCAACAGGAGCCTGAACTCAAACCCCCCTGCACACAACATCTGTGAGCTAACGTGAAAGGCGTTTCAGGTAATGCACCTCACCTCGCATTTGCCATGGGCCAAGAGCACTCGTGCAGCCCCAGCTAATGCCCAGGAATGCAGCACCTGCCATAATGCTCCCATGCTGCTGAACCCTGGTGTGATGGCATCTGGGGATGTTCAAGTATCTCTGTGTTATCCTTACAAGTGCAGTACTGAGGAGAGGCAGACCCAGGCTCTGTGCATCCCACTGTAGTAATGTATGTGGGCTATAACTTTTCTACCTGCTTTTCTAAATGTCCCACATGAGGAAATTAACTTCCCCACAAACCTCTGCAGTAACAGGATTCAAGAGGTGAAGAAACACCCTACTCTACAAGCAATGCTTTCTTTGAGAAAGTAGCATATTCTTCTGAAATGGAATTGTTTTGCACTCAACTGTAGGTTTCAAATCCTTAACAAATGCTTTTGAGCACTCCCAACACAAACACTTCTAGACAGAGAGAAAGTAGGATTGGACTCCAGTGACCACTACCTAGATGGTACTTTCAAAGTGTCCAGAAGAGAAAAGAGAGGAAAACAAAGCAGAAAGAGGAGTGGAAAGGAGAGAAAAAGATAAGAGAGGAGAGAAAAAGACACCAGCTTCATTGAAGATCACAATACTAGCATCATCTGGAGCACAAGTGGAATAGGCTTTCAGTCACACGGTTACATCACACGCATGTGTATCAAGTGTGTCTCTTGCAGGTAGCCCAAAAAAATTACATGGGACGGAAGACAGACATCTGTTTACTTGATCCAAGGACTCTCTGTCCCTGTATTTCCTGCTGAGCCCAGGAACAGCTGGTGCTTGACCTGTTTCAGTCCTGCTGTGCCCTGCACTGAAGCCTTTGAAGCTATGTACGTATATCACAAACCTCAGAGTGTGGCAGCTGACCTAAACCAGCAGTTGATAAACACTTTGCAAAGGTCCTGTGTTTGTTATATGTGCCATAATGTAAGCTGCAGTCAGACCAAGCCAAACTTCAAAGGCTTTCACTTTCCTATTTTCCAAACTCCTATATGTGAAACACATGTATTGAAAGCATTAGCTTCCAAATCCCTCTAGGGACAATAGAGAAAGACTACTTGTAAATAATAAGCTTTACACAGAGGATTGTTATGACTTCATGAAAATAGCTGAAAACTATACTTCTGCTTTAGTATTCCAGAGAACACTTGCAACATGAGACAGACACCTGGGAAGCATAATGCTGGAGTCCACAATAATTTCCTCAAAACTATATTTTTAACTGTTGGGTCCCATTAGATTAAGCTTTGTAAATCTTTATTATATTTCCTTTTAGAACTTCACTTAAACATATCTCCATATTTTTAACTGAATATGAAGCCAAAAGCACACTCTACTAAGCAGTACCAGGATTTGTCTTCTAACTTCTGTCAGCTTCACTCTCCATTTTCTGTCTACAACAGATAAAATGTCACAGGGAAAACTCTTTTGCAAGGAACAAGATATTTCACTGAGTAATGACCTGGAACAACAAAGCCCAAGAAATCACCACATAGATGCCAAAGCAACCAGAAGAAAACTCCCACATTGCTTGTGCACCTGCTCTGAGACAGCAAACTTTTCCTCCTACTACATTGCCTCAGCAGCTTTATTGTACAAGCTGGAGAGCTGATCCAACACACCCTCCCCGTCTCTAAAATTAGCCGCAGAACTAAAGATGAAATCGAGTGTTGAGTATTTCTTGGCAGAAATTACGCACAGCTCTGTAAGTGCCAGTAATGTCTCCTGTGGTATGCACTAAAGCTGGCACAATGGTGCTGTAGACTTCAGAGGAGCTCCTAAAGTTACATGTGTTCATGCTACGAGAATCTTTACTATCTTCAGCTTTTCATGTATCTCTTTCCACAGACACAGTCCAGAAAATTACCCTCTATGCTATTTTTATGCATTTTTCCCATTGTTTAGTCATGAGCATCTGAGACTATTTGAACCCATACAAAAAATGTCATACAGAAGTCTTTAGGTAATCAGGCATGATCCCATTTCTCTACCATTCTTAAAGCTATGGTAATACTTTGTTTCGGAAGGACTCTCAACACTCTGAATTTAAATCCATTGACTACTTTATGAGTTATGTTGTACTTCAATCCTTTTCAATAAAATGTCTTTCATTTCCTTAAAACCTTCATCTAAAAGCATAATTAAGTACTTCTACAGGACAATACACTCAATTTCAGGAGGAAAAAATAAACACTTTTTTGATTGATTGATTCAGAACTTCAGTTGCCAACTGTTGTTAGGTAATAAAATAACTACTTGTGCAGCTTTACCACATAACCATTTTCAGTTTCATTGCTCTGTTCTCAATGGTACAGTGTTCCAAAAATCCCAAACAGTATAGTGCATGCCTTCATCTACGGCTTTGATAAACAAAGACATATGGAAAATTACTTACTGAACACATCTCCTCGGGGTTTCTGAGGATCTGGCTGGATCCTGTTGTCATCTATAACTCCTTGGGAAGTTGTAGTTTCAATGGGAACAATGAGTGCAGACTCTTCAGTTGTTACCAGAGGAGTTCTTTGTGGTGGTAGTGTAGGTCTTACTGTTGTAGGCTGAGGTGTTGTTGGAGGTGGAGGCTTCACCACTGGTGTCGTGACCGGCCTTGTTGTCACTGGCACGTATCTCGTGGTTGGCTTGGGTGTCAGTCGAGTTGTCCTGGGTGCAGGTTGAGTTAGCACAGGTGTAGGATGAGTTGTTGGCACAGGTGTCGGACGAGCTGTCGGCCCAGGTGTCGGACGAGCTGTTGGCCCAGGTGTCGGACGAGCTGTCGGCCTGGTCACTGGCCTTTCTGTAACAAAAGCAGGTACATGGTGGTCTGAGGAGTTGTGCCTTCAGCATCAACAATCCTGATCATTCTACCACTGCCTCCCTCATGAAGAGTGCAACTGGCCTTGAATATGTGATAAGGACCAGGTCGTTCAATCAGAACAACAGGAATAACTGCAAAGAGAATCAAAATGGGACCAAAATGGACATCTCAGCCTCTCATTCCAGAAACTTAACAATCTATTTCATTGTGACACAGAGACACTTGGATGAAATAATTTTTTTTCCTCTGAAGGTTTCCATCAGTTAGAAACATACTTTAGCATCAGCACTGCTAAATTATGGCATCCCTTTAGGTTGTACTTGGCACTGCAGCAGTTTAGAGATAATTCAGAATGACTGAAGGTCAAGACACTTCCATCCCACATCCTCTCAAGCATCAAGTCTTTTTCAGAGTTGGCAAAACTTACACAAAAGCTTGCTGGTTAAAAAAACATGGGCAGGAAGCCATGGGTTAAGCAGCCCTCTAAACTGGACAAGTTCATAATCAGGAGTGGAAGCAAGTTTAGTAAGACCCCGACGTTACAAACATTTTGATCACAGATGGCCAGATACCTTTGGATTAAGAAAGTTCTTTGGATTAAGAAGGCAGACCTTTCCTTCTAAACATTTCTCCTTGTCAATAAGCAGAATTATTTTAGAGATTGAACTAAGCCAGCCTTCATTTAGATCCTTCTCTTTGCTAAACACCAGGAAACTAAGACATTTTTCAGCCTTCGCAAAAACAAGGTGCTGGACTGAGCAACGCTTTCATCCCAGTGACAGTGCCCACAGTACTATCTCCTCCAGTGTTTCAGAAAGGACAACAGATTTTAACTTAGTTTCACAAGGAGAGTTTCTGAAGACATGAAACACAAGAATATGTTTTGTTGTTTTCTATTGGTTAATAAGCCTTTTATATCTCACTGGAGATCTTAAAAGGCTCAGTAAGAACTCTAGTCATACAGTTTGTGTACAAGCATTTCAAGAATAGCACACAGTTAAAATGAAGAACTACTGTTTATTAAACAGTGAATTGTTTGATGAGAGCAGGTAAAAATGTTTTCCCTCTGGCCACTTGTTTATTGCTATCCCTTTGAGTACCCTGCAGTTTTGACATTTATAGTATATTAAAATATAAAACACCCCTTAGGACCATGTCCCAGTAACACACATGAAATGTGCCCACATATACTTGCAAGCATTCAGGATGTGATAGAACACCTTTTACCATGACAGCTACAGCTGAAGGGGAAAAATGGTGCTGCTCTTTAAAGAGATCAGTGAGTCACCAAAGACCAGATCCACAAAGGAATGCAGGATCAAAAAGATCCAGCAGATGTCCCAGAGCTGCACACTCCTGTGGGACATCAAATATGGGAGAGCTCCAACACCTTATTCTGTACCAAGGGGGTGGCTGCTTCTCCCAAGAAAAACGTGGTGAAAGGAATTTTCCAACAGCAAATCCTTCCACAGAAATCCTCCCTCCTGGCTCTTCTTACATCTGGGAAGCAGCAGGGAGTGGATGGGGTGAGCTGCTGAAACGGGCCAGTTGTGGAGCGTACATAACAACAGGGTATGAGTAATGTGCACTGTTTGATCAGACCTACCCTGCTTACTCAGTTGCTCTCATCCTGAAGCAATCTCTAGAATCAAGCTGTGAATAGGGAGAGGTGAATTTCTCTCTAATTATGAAAATGTCTCAGGGAAAGGTATTTTTACCAAGGCATGCTAAGACCTAGAAAACTCCAACTACATTCCCCAGCCCCTTATTTAGTATTAAAAATAGTTAAGAGAAACTGAGCCTGACAGAGCTGTACCATAAAGTTTACAAAATGGGACACATAAGCTTTCAGAATCTCTATTATAAAAGGAGCATTACATACGTATGCAGTTTGTTCCATTGTCTCTGTACCCTTCTTTACATTTGCATTTGTAGGATCCTGGAGTGTTGTAGCAGTGTGAAAAACTACCACACTGGTGGTGGCCAAGGGAACATTCATCTATATCTGCAACAGAAAATTTACATTAAAAAATCATTTGCTTCATAGAAACCTGACTTTACGCTTATCCCTGCAAAAAACCCCAAACACTAATACAATTTTGATTATTTAAAGAAAATAATAATAAAACTTTTGCCGGGGGAAAAGGAAAATAGTCACAAATCAATGTGGTGATGCAAACATTAGGGAAAATAGGGACTATTGGGCAACTTTGGTATTGCTCAGCTTTTACCTTAGAATCAGCTTCAGACATGCCATAGGTAGATTGCAGCTGAGATCATTAAGATCACAATTTTAACAACCACTTCTTACAGGTGACAGAATAAGAATAAAACAAACTGAGTGTAGGAATATGCATGTTCTTAATCACACAGATATTAAATTGGCTTTTCTTCATAAAATTCTTCCTATATTGTACATCTGTATAGATGTTTCTACATCAAGTAGAAACTGCTGGAAACATTTCATATGCCATATCCACATTGATTGTCAGTGATGCAAGCAAAAATCTCCAAATTCTAGTGCTCTGAATACAAATTTCTCTGAAAAAAAAATATTTAAGCAAACATAAAGCAATGCCTCATTATCTCCAAATGACCTTTTTTTCAGTGAAAGAACCATAACCAGATGATACCCTGTGAAACTAAGGCAGAGAGACAGGAGAATATCTTTGTTGAAGGGCACACACCAGCTGCATTCCAGTCTCATGTCCAGACAAAACAGGTTATTTCCCAACTCCTGCCTCTTCCCCACCTGTCTGCAGGGGAAGAAAAGTGGGGCAGTCTGGGTTGGGAGGAGGTAGGGCATGCACATTCTCTTATCTTGCATCTTGGGAGCTGGTATGGAGCACACCAGTGTTACAGCTCAGACACAGCCTAAGCTCATACACTGCTCCAAGCCTACACAAGCCTACAACTGCCAGTGACAGGTCAGGCTGAGGAAAAAACAGCTTTGGAAAGGAATTCCTGTGGTCATCAGCTCTGTTCTCCCCACTACCTTCCACACAAGAACCAGCTACAAGTATGTGGGCTAAATACATGCCTTCTCTTTCACAGCCTATTTCTATAATCCACCCTTTCTTAAAACTCCGATGCAGTGTAAAACAACCTGCTTCAACATTTCAGCCATAATAAATAAATCTTCCTCTTTGAGCATTAATTTAATTTTTAAATACACAACTCCATTACATGCACGTGAGAAATAGCTTGTTATTACCATGGCACTGGTATTTTCCTCCAATGTACATCAGGTCAAAGCCTTTATGACACCTGCAAATGTAGCTCCCGAAGGTATTGACGCAGTGCCTGAATCGTGGGCAGAGAACCCTCCCAGTAGCACATTCATCAATATCTGTGGAAACAAAGGAACTGTATTATTAATAGTTAAAATACAATGTATACTGTCTAAATGAAACTGGTTTCACATAATAGAAAGATAAAGAATAGCCAAAGTACTTTTCATAAGGGCCCTTGGTCAGCCAGCAGTAATTCATGAGCACTTCTTCTGGCTGTGTCCTCCAGTTCAGCTCTGGGTCACAGGCAGATGCCCAGGGAACAGCTGATGCTCACCCACTGCTGCTCTCCCTGCCTGGGGAGCTCTCAGGTCAGGCTGACACACAAAAGCTGCTTGCACTGCCACTCACTCGGCAGCCCTTGCACACCGAGCTGAGGCTGCTGAGTGCTCAAACACTAATTCTCCACTGAGGTAGAGACCTGCCATGCATGGCTGCTTCTGACGCACGCAGCTCCTCGTGTTTGCTGGTTATCTACAGGGCACAGTTCAAGCCTTTGCTCTGCAGCTCTATCAGGCTCTTGATCTATGGGAAAGCAAGATTTTGCTCTCCACACAGTTCTTTTCCCAAAAGGAGCCCTTCAGCTGCCGATGTCAAGAGTGCAAAACAAAGCCGAGTGATTGATGCCCTGCTGCTCTTGTGAAAGGGGCCTGAACAAGGCAGAGCCTCTCCCACTGCACAGAAAAAATGTTACCACAAAGCTGCTGGTTAGTTAGGGCAGCTACCTGAGGTGGGGGAGATGGAGCTTCAGCTTCTCTCCAAGCTGGGCTCCCACAGCCAAAAGAAGTGACTTAAAGCCTTGAATTGCTGGCCAGACGGGTCGTCCCAGGAGCTCCTGCTGGCACTGCCCCACTCTGCATGAAGAATTACTGAGGACAGCAGGGATTCAACCCCTGAGCTCCCACACTCCTGGCCCTCCTGACTGCTCTCTCTCTCCATCAGGAGCATTGCTGGAATGGTGCAGTAAAGGCCTCAATGAGAAAGAAAAGAAGGCCAATACTGGGCACCTCTCCACATGCCTGAATCTTCCCATAAATCTGTCTCTTGATTTGAATTTATTGTTAACATTTTAGGCTTTGAGTATGCTACTAAGTTTTACAAACTCTACTGTGCTTCTTATTACAATTTAATCAACAAGTCACAATATTCTATTATTAAAATATTATTTCAAGGCTGCAAGTTTAAGACTCTTGATTACTAAGAGTTAGTTGAGGTTTTTGTTGGTGTTGGTTGGGTTTTTTAATCTTTAAACCACAGCTTCAAAAAGTAGTTTGGTAAGAACAAGATTAGCCACTGAATATACTTCATCGTGGCATGGATTATGATCTTTAGAAACCTAATGTAGCATGTCCTGCTTCTTCCTCTGTACATATTCATATTAATTCACATTTTTGCAAATTCACATAAGGCAAAAATTATGTTAAATTATTGCAGCAGTGGAGTGGTACGCAGTTATACATCCTAGAGATACAGGACAGTACTGTTAATACACTGCTCAAAACTGATGCAAAAATATGGAAAAATGAAACAGCCTTCCACTCGCATATAATGAGAGGTGCGTGGATGCTCATTGCTGAGGGGAAATCCACTTTTTGATCAGTAGCCAGAAGATGATCTGCTAGTGCTTGTGACCAGCTGCCTGCAGCTCTCAAACAGTACAGTGACTGTGGCTTCTTTCAAGCCAATCCACGCCTGGACCAAAAGCTTTAGAGCTGTTTCCCTCTGCCTGCTGCAACATGCTGTGCTTCATATCTGCTTCCTATGAAAAGCAGGGCGTGGAGGGCAGATCTGAAGCTCACCTCAGCATCAGGGAACTGCTCCAAAGGCACATGAGGCAGTGTGATGGTCAGCACCTAATGAGCGTGATGGTCAGTGTCCACCAGAGAGGCAGAATTGCTTCTCTCTCTCATCACAAGTATGACCAGATTACCAACTCAAGCATAAAATAACCTGAGACTAATTTAAAAATAGCATAATTTTTAAGTTTACAAGGCTGCATCTTCAATTTTCTAAACACCCACAAAAAGGAAAGAATTAATTTTATAATGAAAAATCATTATTTTCAGCCCTCAAATAATTTCAGAACATTTGAAGATGAAATGTGTATATGGCTCATTTCATTAAATTAAAATCCCAATCCACAAACCTGGCAAGACCAATTGATTTATTGATTCAAGAGTCATTAATCAATTAATTAGATGTTTAATCCACATTTTCGCAGAATACTTTGCTGAATTATTTTTTCACTTTGTTGTCATTTAGTTTATATGATTTACCTTTATAGCCAAATTGGTGGCTCTTTACTGATTGTCTGAAAGGAACATTTTAAACAAGGGAATGCTCAGCAAGTGCTAAACTAAGAATAGAATAATGCCCAGAGGAATTTCCACCTGTGCTAAAAATAGGCATTCCATTCCCAGCTGTCTTTCAGACTTTCCTCAAACAAGGATCTCATGAGCTGTAGGCAATGTACACTTCCATTTTCTTACCACCACCTACACTTCTATTTGTACTGCAGAATTATCCAGACCCTTGCTGGAGCCAACAACCTCCCCAACAGTGACAAGCTTGTACAAACATGAGGGAAAAGCATAGCCTTAGTCCCAAGTAGCTTCAACTCTTTGAGGTATTTACTGCAACTCGAACTTGATAGAGAAATAACACAGAAAGGGTGCCTGTCATAATCACTTCTTACCAAAAAAGGGGAGAACACTATGTTATGATGCAGGAAGAACAGACATCTCTTGCTGTAACTATTTGCTCTGTATTGTACAAGGCTGCTCTGAAGTTCTTGTGGAAATTTTAGAAATAGCTTATGAAGTCATTCTGAAAGATGCTTACCCAACTAAAATGTGGGTACACAGTTCTTTGTCTTTCTGGGGGAGGAAATGTTTTTTTTGAAAATTGCACTGAAGAACTCAAAGAGCTTCATAGGATTGGTTTGAGTGTTTGTCTTTGGCATTAAAGTACACTTTGTTTATTTCAAAGTATGAAGTTTTCCTGAATAGAAAAATGAACACTAGGAGAACATTGCAAACATTTTTTCTAGCAAATTTCTCTACTTGGTGTAGCTCCCTTGAATTTGTACTTAAAATCACTCAGCTCACTATGGCGTGGCACCAGTATCTTCCAAAGAACTCTCTGCCATAATAACCACAATAGGATTTATCACAACTTAATCCCTTCAGTATGCAACAACGGTAGGTTTTTTCCTCCTGTTCTTTCCAGTTTTTTCCATACACAGATGTGCCAATCACGCACTTCAGAAAGCCTCTGACTTGGTGTGGAGCCTGCTCTTCTGATCAGAAGATCTAGAGTCTGTCCCTTTTTCTGCCAACAAATTTTTGGTCAGCATGGGTCAGGCACGTGGAGAAACACCTACCCTGTGGGCAGCCAAGACACCCAAGGGGATGATCAGGATACCCCTGTTTTCTTACATTCTTTCAATGTTACTGGTTATGGAATCGTAGTACTTCATAGAATATAAATAATAAAATCACTGGAGCATCATATCCCACTCAGGATGTATAGTTAATGACTGATGAAATCACATGTCACACGGTTCTTCAGACCATAGTAGAGTCTGATTAACCATAAGCACCTTTTCCATGTTCACAAATGTGGGAACAAAACATTTCACTTTTATACACTCTAAGATCCTGTGTTTATTTTAACCTGGAGTTTTCACAGTATGGAAGAAGGACAGCACATTCAGTCCCACTAATACTGGGAACATGCACAGACATTCATCTTGCCCCACTATAACATCAATGATTTTTACAAATTATTCCTCTACCCACTGAGCTAGGCACCACCTCGTTGGGTATGAGGGAAATGTGATCTCCTCATTCCTTTTTTTATGCAGGCAGATATTCTGGAGTTAGCAATAGTTTAAAATGACCCAGTAGCAGGAGGAGCAAGGGCCAAGGGCTTGGATACCAAGGAGTCTGTATGGGCTTTAGGCAGACAATGACACTTGCAGGACTGGAGGAAAACACTGGAGATCTCTGACACAAGGGCACCAGAGCAACAGCCCTATTACTATTCTCATTACTAACAACTTTAAACTGCCTGTTCTATGCATTCTAAGTACCTCTGATAAACTCTCTTGAACTGCATTCTGTGCAAGGATAAAAGCATTCTGGAGAGAAAAAAGTGAAATTTTTTAATCCACATCTGATCACCTACCTACACAAGTCCTGCCATCAGGCCCAAGCTGCAGCCCTGGAGAAGGACAGCGGCAGCGCACCTCCCCTTTCAGCACGTCACAGCCATACTGACAGTTTGCCATCAGGCAAGAAAGGGCATCTGGAGAAAAATCATTGAACACATTTAGACAAAGACTATGATCAGTGCTACAAAATTACTGAAAATTTTGGAGAATTAACATCACATATTTATGATAAAAGTGGGGAAATGCTTGTATGCTTCAAAGAGGATAAACATCTGCTAGTGAAAATCTTCTTTCCACAAACTAAGAATATTTTCTCTAATGTACAAAATTTTCTCTAAGAAAATTTAAAAAAAAAAGAAAACTACCACAATTGTATTAAGTTATGTTATTGAATGCAATCCCCAGAATATAAAACCTGATATGTACTACAGACTCTCCTGGACAGTTACTGCCATTTTAAAAATGGGGTATCTCTAATTGAAGGTAATTTCTCTCCCCTTCCCTCTGTCCAGATATTCAAAGTAACTGTTTTTATGGGAATGAGTAAGAACCTGATCCCTGGAGAGATGGCAGTACAATTTTTATACCAGCCAAACAACCAACATCTGCAGCATTAAAGGTTTTCATTCAAAAGGCCATAAGGGAGCAGAAATGCAGGTGTCTTTCTGCAATGAAAACTGCAAGCACTTGTCCTCAAAGGCCAATTAACAGTGATTTACAGCACTGAAGAATGCTTTGGGGGAAACTTTCAATAAAACTAATAAAAATCAAAACAATTGCTCCTGGTTTTTTCGCCTAATTTAGTTAGAAAAAAAAGAGCTCAT
This sequence comes from Hypocryptadius cinnamomeus, assembly GCA_013400635.1. NCBI lineage: Eukaryota > Metazoa > Chordata > Aves > Passeriformes > Zosteropidae > Hypocryptadius > Hypocryptadius cinnamomeus. The sequence continues at coordinate 36,775 of VYZP01019844.1, forward strand.
CTTATGCAGCTGCCTAATTTCCAGCAAGATTAATCTTTTACTTGGGGACTCATTTTCATTTCATACAAGTTGTCCAGGGAAACTCCAGCAGGGATTCTGAGAAGCTGGGAAAGAGCAAGCACCAAGGCTGGCCGTACTTGAGCACGTTCCATCTGGCATTAGCATGTAGCCGTTCAGGCAGTAGCACTTGTAGCTGCCGTAGGTGTTCATACACCGGTGCTTGCACGGCCGCGGCTTTAGTCCACACTCATTCAGATCTGAAATGAAGGGCACAAGGGAAGAGGGTGGGAGAAGAAAACACACAAGGCATGCGTGGCAAAACTGCCAGTTCAAGCTGCTGGAGAAGGAAGGGAAAATACAGCAATTAGCTTTTTATACGCAGCTCAGCTGATAGCAAGCATCCAAACCATCCTGCACCAAGCGTCGTTCATCCCTCCAGCCAAGCAGCTTATTTGGCTTGGTTTCACAGATATCTTTTCAAAAATGACAGTATTAGCATTGGATGAAGTGCCAGCTGTTTCATTAGACAACACACAAGCTCAGGCTGCCCATGTCTTGCCACTATTCACATTGATGCCGTGTCCAGCACCAGGCAGCACTCGGAAGAAGAAGGAGAAGAGAGAAAGCAAACATCGCTCTGCAATCACTATCAGTGATTCTGATAGCAATTCAGTGATTCACTTCATGCTTCAAAATTAGTGGCAGAGGAAGGTAGGAAAGCTGATGCCAACTTACTTCAAATAATCTCACAGAGTAAATTTAATCCTTATCATTTAGAAAATACTCAAAGAAAGTATCTGACATCAGCTGTATTTGTCAAGGACCATCCATGAGGGCTAGCATTTCAGACTTACAATTTAATAGAAAATTCATGGCTTGAACTGAAAATATTCAGCCTACAGTTTCCCTATTAGTAGACAGAACTTCAAACAAGAAGATTATTTCCTTCAGAATTCTCTTCCAAGAATATGTGTTGATTTAGTCTGAGTAAGCCAGAAGAATCTGTCACTTATTATTGTTGTTATTTATTTGCATAGTGATGAACAAAGATGAGAACAATTATGAAAATAATAAATCTATTCATAAATCCAGCCAGGGAGGACCTAAGAAAATGAGTTATCAACCATCATCTCTAATATTGCACCATGCTGTCAGTCTTTTGCAGACAGAGAATTGCCACTTTTTCCAGAAGTTTTCCAAGAGCCATCTCCCAGTACTAAGCACCATCATATCAAATGTCACTCAATCCATGTGGCAGAAAAGTAAGCCTTGAGGCTCCCATCATGTCATAAATACACACACAGTAGCCACTTCATAAAATGCCAGCTGAGGAGGTGACAGATGCCTCCTGTGGACTAGAGGCAAAAACTCAGGGTAAAGATGCTGATCCAGAAAGATAAATACACATCTGGCTGCAATGAAGTCAGTAATTTATTGATTGCTTTTCAGAAGACTTAATTGGATCTATGTAGTAAATGGAGTGAGAAAAGTTACATTCACTGTAGAGGTGAAGTTAGAGAAAACATTGATTCTAGACAACTACACCTGGAATTTAAAAGTTCTTAATGTCTGGATTTTAAATTCATCCTGAAACTCTGTAATCCATTGGTTTGTGAGAGTAACATTCTTCACCTTACTCTTTTCAGGCAAAATATTTTTAAATGGCATTCTAAAACTGAGAAATATATTCCCTTTCATTTTGACCGGTAAAATGCGGAGTCATCAAGAGAAAAATACACGTATCACACTACAAGTCACTGATGTAATCCAAACTCAGCTGCGAGTTGCCTGTTTTGTCACTGCTGTTCCTGGGAGCTCCTAACAGTGTTTACACGTATCATTAAACCTGCTGTCTTCTGACCTACTTTGTTTCCATCTTCATGGGGTCAAGGAATAGCGAGCATCATGCAGACATGGCCCTCCCCAGAACCCTTCCCCTTAGTTCATTTCCCAAGGTCTCGGGAAGAACAGCATGTTTAAGGACAAGAATACTTCCTGCTCCCCTCTTCTGCAAGAGGGTAGAGGTAAGGGGTGTAATTTCCCATTTCTACCTGTTAAGGCTGGACAAGATGTTTCCAGGAAACCTGAAGGGGAATATTTTCTCAAGTGGTGAGGAAGATCAGGTGAGCCTAAGCAGGATTTCAGTGAGGAAAGATTGCCTAAATAAAGGCAGGACATGTGCATGATAAAGAAGGAGTGATGACCACCTCTGCCATCTTCCTGGGGACCATGTGCTGCAGAGACAGCATCCCTTTTCAGCTCTCACTCTTCGGGAGCTGGAAGAAGTTTCCTCAGTTGCAAGGAGAATATACATCTCACAACAGGCACCAATGCCACACTCCCAAGAAAGTACCTTCTGGGTTTGAGAGAAACAGCTGTAGAAGAAAGTACATTTTGTCCTGTAAAAGCAGGGTCTTCTGCTGGGAGTTATGACTATAAGTATATGCCTAGGCCAAATGAAAATGCAGCAGGCAATTATGCTACAGGGCAAGGACAAGCTTTCATTGCGAAAATCTTCACGTGAAAAAAATGTTTACATAAAAATCTCAAATAATAAGCAGATGAAAGTTCACATTTTGAAAGGCAAACTTCTCTTGGCAGCACAAAAAAAAAATAAAATTCTATTTTCTGCAAAGCATACCACAAGTAGGCAGTTCCTGACAGACATTATAGTTCTATTAACATATTTATTACACATGCAATGTGTCTGTTAAAAAAGTCATTGTTATATTCAAAAACTCTGTTAGCACTTGATTTCAATTCATAAATGTATCCCCAAGGAATCCATAGTATTGAATACACTGAAGCTCACTGACAACCATCATTTTGAAGTAAGAGGAAAAGTTCCCTTAGTCTAAAGTATCTGTATTCTTCCTATTTTCTACAAAAAGAATCACTTTACAAAATAAAGGCATAACAGAGCTAGGTAAAAAATACTTACCTAGAAGTAGGGACAGAATAATGAAAAGTAACACTGAAATTAAGTTGGCAGGGCAGGATTTTAACAGTGTCTTCTCTTAAGTTCTAGTGTTTAAATTCCACTGCACTTCAGTTCCTAAGTTTAGATATTCCTGACTACTAAAGAGCTGTCATGCACTTACTTCCAGAGTTATGACCACAGACTCAAAGTTGAAAATAAGAATTTACAACTGTTCTCAGTATATCACCCTGCAGAGAGTATAAATTACATTATGAGCCTTAAAATACTGGATCCTTTTACAGGACTCTGAATTCTACAACACCACTTGATACAAAGTATTCTTAGTACAGAAATGAAAGCTCTGGTACTAACAAATAGACACCTATTATTAACATGCTATGAGAATAGTATAAAGTACAACACTACTAAAAAGTTAAACAAATCCCTTTAATTTCTTTGTCGGAATGTGCACTCATTGTCCTGCATTTGAGAATTTCATTTTTCAATATTTTAATTTCCCATGTTGCTTACAATTGCACAGCCAATGCAAAACCAGCACTCTTGATTTCAAAGTAACACATGGCAGTAGAGTACATAAAAGCAGAATGACTGTTTTGACCACTATGGGAAACAGGTTTATAACAAACACAAGCTGCTGAGCACAGGTATTTTATATCTAAAGGGATTAAATGAAATGTGAGTGCAAGGGAAGGACAGAGCGTTATGCCGGCAAACCCAGATGTGACTCCTGTGACAGCTGCGCTGCACCACGCATGGTCTTGGACCAGCTTCAGTGCACACCCAACAATGGGCCACTTATTTCTAAGGAGATTCAATGCCATCTATTTTCTTTTAATTAGCTTCTGCAGACTTCAGCACTCAAGACTTTTTCTGCCTTTTTTGCCTATCACGTAACTTGGATCAAGCAACACTGAAGTTAAATATTCAACACCACATTTACCCAACTCTGAAAACAGAAAGCCAAGGACCAGAAATCAAGTAGAAAAATTGAACTGTTATCACCATAATATAAACAGTAGATCAGCTTTCATTTCCAGCAGTTGCAATCACACTACCACGTCAACCTCATAAGAGATTTCTATCACCTCAACAGTTCTGTTCACTTAGTCTGACTAATCAACAGCTTCCAAATTTAATTTTTTTAGCCCTCCTTTTCTACAACTTCCAACATCTAAATCACAGTTTTGTCTTTATCTAACCTGATAAACAATTTCCATCACTATCACTTTACACAGGAACTCAGAAAAGAAAAAAAGGTAGGCTCTGAAAGAAGAGCAGAGGAAAGAAACAATGCAAGTGATAACCACGAGTATGGCAGAGTCAAAACTTCTCAAAATACACGCAACAGCACCAAGGAAATACAACCAATTATTTGCTCTGCATGCTAAGGGCACTGCAGGTTCAGCTTTCACATCCCAGCCATTGATGGGTGTATCAGCCTCCACCCCCTTTGCAGGAAATTGCACTCCTGTTTGAAGCCGTGCAGAAAGGAGGAGCACAACACCTGAAACACAGGAGCACCTCACCCCTCCCTGATACATTTCCTGCAGGATGATCCAGGGGGTGGAACACAAGAGCTTCACCGCTCTGACCAAGTAGACTTGTGTACAGCTGCACATCTTCACAGGATAGGGAGAAGGCATAATAAAAATATGGCAATATGCATTACTTCACTTAATAAATATGCACATATATCAAGTGCTGACAAGAATTTCAACCAGTGAACTTTGCATCATTTTCCTAGAACAAGCAAGGTAAGAAAATAGAAAGTTACAGAAAAGAAGCCTTAGATTTTTTTGGATAAAGACAACCTTTCCCAGCCAAAGAAAGTTAACCTGTATGTGCTTTAGATTGCTAGCAAAAAATTACAACTGTTTGTATTTGTCTTACTGAATATTATTTGTATTTTCTTCAAGAGCAGCTACCAGAAATGTGTTTCTGATTAACACATTTGGAAAGTATGAGTTCTGTTATTATCACTATAAATTAAGAGAGGTGGAAGAGGGCATTTTCTCTCACATGGCTCTGTTTGTTTCTTTACTGCTTACAGCTGTAAAGCTGGCATCAAAAATCCAGAAGGAAAACACTAAAGCAATTCAGGAGATATGAATGGTGTAGGGAGAACACATGGTTAGCTCTTGTGCAGTCACTGCAATTTGATTGCTGATGATAGCAACGTAATTTAAAAAGTATCAGGTAGTCTTCACTTCTGAGTGATCTAAATGGTGCATGGATTGTCACAGCAGCTGCAGTACCACTGGAAAAGGACAAGCATCCAGCATCATCACACAGTCAGGGCTGAACAGCTCTGCTGTGAGGCTGGGCTGATCTCCTGGATCAGTTCCAGGAACACAGCCTGATCCATGGGGCACATGAACAGATGACATGTAAGCCTGTTTATCAGAGCTTGTACTCAAAGAAAGCCTTTCACCAACATGAGCATACTTTACAACCCAGAACCATTCATGCATCCTAGAAATGCTTCCATCTCAGCAGGGAACTCCAACATCTCCTCTGCCAACATTGTTACTTCTGTTCTAGAAGTATAGCTCTAGAAATATAGAATAGCTCTTACTATTCTAGGACAGGATTGAGAAAATGGGCCACAGGCTGAACAGGGCAGGTGCTGTATTAAGGTATAATAACATAGGTCATATTTATCCTGTGCCATCTGAATCTCTCCCAGCAAAAGCAGACTCTGCATTCACTGCACACTTTCCAGTCTCATCCAAACACTGAATCAAGACACGGCAAGAACGCAGATGATGACCCCAGGAACAGCTCAAGGGTCTCACCATGCAGGAGAACAGCAGCAGCCACCTGAACTGGTGCACTTTTGGGGCACCACAGTCAGCTGGCACCTCAGAAACCTCATCTACATCTGCCAGGGCAGCCTTGTCACCAACACCATGCAAGAATATTTCATCAACACTGCCCAAAGTGCTTCCTTTGACAACCTATCACATTTGTCCTTCCTTAGCATTTAGTGGCAAGTAAACAGTTTAGTTCAAGACTGAAGCCTCCAGTAATTTGCAAAGCATTCTTTCAATATTGTTAAACTATTTACTACCTATAAAAACTGTTACACATACATCTAACTGTTAGTTCACTACCCTGTTTTCTAAAAAGGTTTAGGACTGATGAAAATATGTAGAATAAAATCATAACAACACATCCTTTAAAATGTCAGCCCAGAGTAAGGGGAAAAAAAAAGACAGGATAATATAAGAGATGATGGGAACTTCTGAGAAAACTGAAAAACACAACACGCACTTTCACATCAGTTTGAGGAGGATTAGTAAATCTGAAAATAAATATGTATCTATTTTTAAAGAAAATAACTCAGTCTAAAAATCAACATGCCATAAGAAATTCAGCAATATCAGAGTACATTCTTGGAGAAAATAATTCTGAATATCACACCTTTCTACCATACTTTCCTCAGCACTCAGAAAATGCACAAATTTTCCTGTAGGTTGAGACAACTGCAAAAGAGATACAATTGAGAGATGTATGTGTGTGAACATGTCTTAGTCATCAAAATCTAAAAATCACATATTACAATTCTCTAATTGTTTATGATCTTCATACCATTACATGCTTTGGACATAACTTCAGAGAAAAAAAAACCCCAAACAATGAAACTTGATAATCCAGTAAGAGAAACTTCATCTTTACACCACCCCTTTAATAGTTTAATGCAACCTTGTTAGCTCAGGATTAGAAACACTAAAATGAGAATGTATTAATTATGAGGTTTTTAATGAAACAAATATTATTTCACCATTCAAATCTGAAAATTTTGACTCTATAAAATACAATCCTGACCATAAGGTTTAAATAATTTGTTTCCAATTAAGGAGAGCAGGTAACTATATCCTATATATTAATCTCATTGATTTCTTCTGAATGAAAGCAATTTTTCCCTTGTGTCATCCCACTGAAGATGTCAATCTCTCTCCAAAAGTCAGTCCAAATATCAGACTTGCTGCAGCAGTAACAGACCTGGTATATGAGTTCATTACTCTATAAACACAGGGGGGACACACAGCATTGGTGGGGTGGGTACAGAGATCAACAATACATCCATGATTTCAAAAATAAATTCTTTCTTACCTTGGTTGCAAGTCTTTCCAGTGTATCCTGGGTGGCACTTACACTTGTTTGGCCCAATGCATTCACCATGTTTGCACCCTGGCTGGCATATAGCTGCAAATAGAGGAATACTCATTATCTTTCCACTCCAGTCACAGCTGACAGTGCTTTACTTTGAAATAAACAGCAACTAACAAATTCAAGTACTGTCTATGTTATATTCAGAAAGTAAATACAGATCTCCAAGAAATAATAGAAAGCCATTTTTTGGCACCTCTCTCAATATGACACGAACAAAATTCATAAAACAAACTTTCAAAGCTTCAATAACAAAAGCATTGCTTTTGAAGAAATATAAGAATTCATGCACAAACATATTTTTGCTGATGTAGGATTAGCCAATAGGAATATTTTCCTGGGCAACTGCAAACATTTGACAGATGAAAATTTAAAACAGCATTTCTAAGTCTTTTGCAGTAGAAATGTTTTTCTATTATTAAACCTACTTTTTAAACCTACTGGAAAAATGCAGTATTTGCTATGCCCTAAGACGTTTATCATTATATGACAAAATGCAGATACACAATCCTGCTGAGCTCTCTGCTAATGCAAGATAGACACAGAATAGACAGAAATCAGATGGTAGCATAACTTGAATACCCTGTAACCAGGATTTATCTATTTACCCCAGCTTAAAGTTCATTTTATGAAGTAACAGTATCATTTGGAATTTGCAAGTAACTAACCAGATCCAGATGCAATATTAATCTGACAACAATGGGCTGTATCATAAAACTGGATGTGTCAAGGACATAATTTAACAGATATCTCCCAGAATGCACTCAAAAATGTAATTTGCCTTCTAGCCAAGCTGTTCAAAAGGGTTAAATTAAACAAAATTTTAAAAGAAACAAGATATTTGTTTTGGTTGCGGAAGAACAATCCAAATACATCTTTAATGTTCTAAAAATTTTCTCCATAAGATTCAAAGCTTCCAGAACCGGCAATTCCCACAAATCTATCCAGAGAAGTAATTGTTAGCATAGAAGGAGTTTACTCCAGTTTTAGGCCTGCCTTTATTTAGGACTGTTTTAGGACTCTCATGATTATCAGGCATGTTTGTTGTTTAAGCGTAGTATATACATATAATCAGTGATATATCCCGAGACCATAAAACCTTGTTTTAAATCTATTGCTCTGCTCCTGATGCATCTTCCTAGTATGATGGTGAAGTCTCTTCCTAAACAATTGTTAGGGAGTATCTTAAAATGCAAGATTTTTAAAATTTTTTTTCCCCAACAAACACTGTCTGGAAACAAAGAAATGAGATTCCTATTTAGAAACACCTCTCAATGGAAGTATAAGGGAAAGGAGCTTCTCAGACTACTAAAAGGGTATGCTCCAGGAAGTATGTCCTTGGGTAATGGACAGGTTTGACTGGACTGCAACTGACCCCCCATGAGACACTTCTAGAACATTGTACTTGGAAACACTCACTGCTCTTTTAATCACTATGGCCACAAACAGGAAAAAAGGATCTCCTTTGTTAAGAGTTCATTTATATGCTGAGATTCTTATCTTTCTGGGATCACAGGCCCAGGTCTAATCAGAGGTGATGGTGGCAAACTGAGAACTATGAAGACCAACTTAATGACTTCAAAGCAACCAGAGAAAAACAAAAGTTGCGATCTAAACTACAGTAAAGAAACTACTATAAATATGCTTTGGAAACTTGCTTGAATTTTCAACTGCACTTTAGAGAAGATCTGTACTGTGAAGTGGGATGCACTTATTTAAATCAGTTCTTTTTAAGTAACAAGAAATACCATGGTATCACTTTGGTGTAAAGTGTAACAGTTCAGTAACTGTTAGAAGAACCTGTGGCAACTTCAGTTTTAGCTGAATTTTTTATGCCTTGGTCCCTCCCTCAATTGCACAGATTGCACATTAGCAGCAGCTCAGATAGACAAAAAAAAAATCTCATACTTGAAGACAAAAATCTCTATTATCCCAAGGAAAGCTTCCAAATGACTAGCAAACCACTCTCCATAAAGTCAGTCATCATGAAACACCGGGGGCTTTGCATATTAAGTGGGTATTTGGAAACCTTTGTTTGCTGCCAAACATGGTTCTTCAGGAAAACCTGTTTATTAGAGTACATTCTAGGAACTTGGGCTACTTCAGCATTACAAATCTTATTTAGACACAGCTGAGATTCAATACAATATTAAAACAGAAGAATTTCTTTATACAGAAGAAAAATGCTTTGCAGTAGGCTTAACAACATCCGTAGCTCAGCCAACACCACAGATAAATCTGATGGCATTTCCTATGACAAACCAAGCCACCCACAGGATAAAACTTCTGCATCTTCCTATCAACTTTAACAGGGCTTTGCAGAGTGCTCAGGACTAAAGAATCAGATGGCTCAGCCAAGTCTGTATGCCTGGCTGGGGTCCCTACTGACCCCTACCAGAATGACCAGGCCCAGAGGGGTGGGGTCAGCTCCAGCTCTGCCATCTCCAGCATGAAAACCCTTATTCAAAGGAGAAGCTGCCCATACAAGGCAGTAAATCCACTCACTGACTCCCAATGAGCTCCATTTGAACACTGGCAACAACCAGATGCAGGTACAAAAATAAGCTTAAGCCAGACTTTCAGCATTTCTTTTAATAGCAGACAACTATTTCAGCTGTTTGGCATGAGTCAGAGCATACACTACGTGTGCTGATGTGACTGGGTGCTTTAATTCTCCACTCTACTTGTTTTCCTGCAAAGCTCCAGATAGAACAGAATACTTCAGTCACTCTATTCACACACAGACAAATGGAGTTTCTGCACTTTTTCGAAAACAAGTAGACTCACAAGTAATGGAGAAAAAAAAGTCTCCCAATTGCTACTTTTTGCCTCTTGAGAATTTAAGAATTCCTCCACAACCAATAAACCATCATTTCATTCCAAGTGACCCACATTTACAATGACTGAAATAACCCATGTCCCTGGATTTCAGCCTGTTATGTAACACTTGCTTCCCTACTAGGGAAAAAGGAAATGTAGACAGAAGGGTTACACCAGGCTGAAAAAGTCAGTCACTTACGAACACAGGGCAGAGAAATCCAGAAGGGTCTGAAAAGGGCTGCCAAAAATCAGTAAAACCTTTCTACTCTTTATAATAGTAACTGTTGTAAACAAAAGTTAAAATTATACTGGCACAGACAAGTGCCACTCAAAATGAGACTGCTAATTTACTGTTGAATCAGTATCAAAGCAGACCTACCACATCTCCAAGGATTACTCTCTGAAAGCTGTTAAACTGAACTCCCATTGGGCAGGAATGTGGATTGACATGGACAGAAAAAAAAATCCCAAGCACAGCAATTTTCATCTTTAGTCAAGTCTTGCTTTTTTATCAATGCCATAGAATAAACTATAACTAAAGTTTCATTTTCACTTTATTGACCAATTAATTCAAGAGATAATCAGCAAAAAAAAAAACTCTAGTCCCATGATTATTCACTTCAGTTGGATCGTTTTAAATGCTTTTTTCTTGGGTCAGATGTGAAGATTTGCTCTCAGTTCCCATTAACTTCAAGGAGGTATCCTAGGGCTTTTTATTTGGCCATAAATCTGAGTACCTATTTTCAAGGTTGCCAAGAACTACCTTTTTCCTCCAAAATAAGGTGACAAATACCACATTTTAAGTCTCACTTAAACTTCAGGACAAATTAAACTTCCTGTAAAAATAACACGAGGAATTGAAATGTGAATGGGTGGTTTGGGTTTATGATGGGTTGTTTGTTCTTTAATTTTTTTCAATTGTGGGAAAGTGGAAGAAAGAATTTCTGGTGAAATGCACATGCTGCTAGCACACGTTATGCTTGCACAAAAGCCAGAAGCCACCAATCTTCTGAGCCACTGCTTGCTGTTGGTGGTATCCAAGCATTACTCAATCATTCTGAATTATTATTTTTTAATTGTTGCACAAATACAACAAATGAAAAACACATTCAACAAGTTCATTATGGGTCTGTAATGCTGGGGGATGTTTTCATTTCATCTGTATTTTCTCACTGCACACAGTTCCCTCACAACTGCTTTGGAAGTACCTCTCAGACTCGGTCAGATCCTCTGCACTAAGCTGCCCACTTTTGAGGGCATGGGTGACTACCACATGTCCCCTCTATTCCTTCTCTTCTAGAATTTTAGCATTAATGGTCTCTTTATTGACTACCAAACACCGTTTGGTGGAGTGCTAACCAGAAGATTGCACTGCCTGGTTCCCACCTGACTAAGTCCTCTTCATTTGCGGCCAACAATGGAAATCCCTGAGCTTTCTTAATGCTATTTTCTCTAGCAATTAAAATACTCTTTGGTTTTCCAACACTCCCAGCTATGTTTTTCATTAAAACAGCATTGAGTATAATTCTTACATTTTTTTTTCAGCTTTGCCTCCCAATTTCTGAACTTTTTTCATCTCTCTGAAGTCTAAAATTATGCACAGAAATACCTGCATCTGAAACAAACTATGCTAACCACCTGAATGGCTTTGTTTCTGCCCTCTCTTCCCAAGTAACATACAGGCCCCTACTTATTCTGACTCCAGATCCCAGCTCCTTAAAATTCAATTTGCTCAGGCACAGCAAGTAATTTGTGCAGCAGCCCAGAAATGATTACGTAGTGTATTCAGCTTCACAAAATTTCATTGGATCCCCTTACACTGCTGATTGCAGAACACATTTCCCATCTTCAGATCATGCCTTACATTCCCCCCAGTGCCAGCTTTCTAACAAGACTTGCATGTAGGTGAAAGAAGCTTTCCTCTATGCTGCCTCCTCCACCTGAACCTGGGTGCCTTCCTCCTGTGGTGCTCACAGACCACAACACCAAGTTCCATAATACTTCTCTCCCTCACAGTCAGCTGCAGCTCACATCTCTCTCTCTGTCTGTTTACTTTTTGCAATTCTTCGTAAAATTATGCAATCACATAAACATGCTCAGGAAAACGAAACTGCCTTATTCACAGTAATTTTGATGTAGGATCCCAAAGGTATTTTTGTAAAATAAATCATTGTAGATCTTTCAGAGTTGCATACTTCTTTTTTGTTCAACTACATACTTCAATTACTCACAACTGCAAGAGAATGCATAAAGCTTATCCCACCTGAAAGTTTCTAGAAGGTGGTAAAAACACATCATACCCATAACTCACATTAGAGAATTACTTCTGAAAAATGACTTTGCTTCCCAAATAAGTGAATTAATAGACACAGAATATATCTCTGCACAGATTAATAAGCCTGACTAGGACAACTGGGTATTAATTTTCAGATAATTTCATCTGCACAACACTTCTTACTCTATTTCTTTTTTGGAAGATAATAAATGTCCTTGACCAACTTCTGTAACTAGAAACTGACAATAACATCAGACAAAATGATAGTATCTAATGCCTGAATATTTTTTCAGAAATTATTTGCCTTTACTTGTGACATTCATGTTGTCAAAATGTTCAAGTTTTTATCTGAAACATACATTCCATTAAGTAAGAGGCTCCTTATTTTTCAGGCACAACCCCAACGCTTGCCCGAGTAAATCAGTTACTCAGTTTGCACTTATGATTCTGGTAACAGCACATTAACATGACAAACTGCAACCAGTGTGGGCCATTCACTGCAGTGAATTCTTGGCTTGGCTATGACTGCTGCCAAATGTGTTTCTAAACCACACAGACAAATCCAGGCCCTGGTTCATGAATGCCTTGCTATTCAGAACAGCACTACACAGCATGCATAACTTAAGCATGGGTAACACTGCAATCAATAGGATTTAATGAAGTCAGTAGAAATTAATCTAATGCTTATACACTTAAACACTCTTTTTTAAAAATCAGCAGAAATCTGATATAACACACACAAAATTAGAAAAGCAAGAAATATTTCATGCTTTGTCAAGCTTCGTGTTTGCATTTCAAGTGGTTCACTAAAACTGCTTAAAGAATGATGCTTATCATCTCAAATGCCTGTTTGTTACCCAAATTCTTCTATGTGTCTACAGAATTCCATCAGGTAGAAATGGGATAGCATGAGTGTCTCTGTGTGATGACAGAAGACAAACTGGGTCCTACTGATATTTTGTTTATTCGAATATAAAACATCCACTGGCTTCAGCAGTGTAACTTCTGTATCAGTAACAAAGCTGATTTCACAGACAGATGAATGGCTGAGTGCTTTGCTCCTCCCATGTCTGAGACTCGTGCCTCTGCCACAGGGAGCACAAAAAGAATCACAGAATCTCTGGGTTGGAAGAGACCTTCAAGATCATTGAGTCCAAGCCATGCCCTAAAACCTCAACTAAACCATGGCACCGAGCACCACATCCAGTTTCTTTTTAAACACATCCAGGGATGGTGACTCCACCACTTCCCCAGGCAGATAATTCTAGTACTTTGTCACTCCTTCTGTAAAAACTTTCTGCTAATATCCAACCTATATTTCCCTTGGCACAGCTTAAGGCTGTGTCCTCTCATTCTGTCAGCTGCTGCCTGGAGAAAGAGACCAACCCCCACCTGACTACANTAATGTCAATAAAAACATTGAACAGACCTGGTCCCAGCACAGATCCCTGAGGGACACCACTGGTGACAGGCCACCAGCTGGATGCAGCAGTTTTCACCTCCACTCTCTGGGCCCGGCCATCCAGCCAGTTCTGAACCCAGCACAGAGTGCTCCTGTCCAAGCCATGGGCTGCAGCTTTTCCAGGAGTGTGCTGTGGGAGACAGTGCCAAAGGCCCTGCTGAAGTCCAGGTACACAACATCCACAGCCCTTCCTGCATCCACCAGGTGGGTCACCTGGTCATAAAAGGAGACCAGGTTGGTCAGACACGACCTACCCTTCCCAAAGCCATGCTGGCTGGGTCTGACACCCTGGCCATCCTGTAAATTCTGTGTGATGACACTCACTAGAAACTGTTCCATAACCTTACCAGCTACTGAGGTCAGGCTGACTGGTTTATAATTACCAGGATCCTTCTTCCCACCCTTTTTGTGAACAGGCGTCACACTGGCCAGCTTCCAGCCCTCCGGAACCTCACCAATGAGCCAGGAACAAACAAGACACATCAATTCCTAAGTAGCAGCAGACTACAGCCCTGGGTACCAAAGTAAACTATGTTGATTTCATTTTGCTCTAACGTGCCAGGTTCTACACTGCTGGAGACCAAGGGCTGTAAAGTTTCCCTGTTCTGGGAAGGAGAACCTGTAGTGGAAGTGCAAAGCAGGCAGTGTCTCAGCCATCCCATAATAACCTCTCACTGCACATGATTCAATGCCATGAAAGCAAATTAGGCCTCCTAGGTCTGACAGCTTGTAAATGCATTGCTGGTAGTATAAACTATTTGCAGAAACAGAAAAATACTGCACAGGGCTTGAGGGTATAATAAAAGGAGTGAAAAGGGAAAAAGCATCGTATTTTAGAAAGTAAGTGTATCATTGTATAGGCGTCTGGGATAAAATAGCCCTGTTAATTTCTTTCCCCCCTCATCTTCCCCAAATCAAATGCTTAAAAAAATTAAAAACAACAAAAAATTACCTTCTTGTCACATATTAAAATTTTCATGTAAACTTATGACTTCAAGGCCATAACTCCAAGTCATAAACTTCCCAAAAGTATTTCAAGAAATATGTTCAGCTAACCTTTGGGCTGGCACCTTAGGCTGGCTATTCTCTGCCTTAAGACGTAGAACGCTGCAAAACAAATATCCAAAAGAGAAATTCCAGCTTTTTTTTGGTTTTTTTTTTTTTTCTCTGTAAGGAGGATGGACTTGGCTGTGGTTTTTATCAACTTGTTACATTCCTGGAGAATTACATACATTCAACATTCAGAGCTTTTCTGAAATAAAAAAAAATCTGGTACACATTTAAAAATGGAAATACCTTACATCAGTATTTCATTATGAGATTTAACAAACACATTCTGATACATAAGAGTAATTAAATATAATGATGTGATGCTATTCTTATTCAATCAGCTAAGGAACTACACTTTGTCAAGCTTCATACAGTAAGTAGTTGTAAAAATTCTCCTGTTTCACAGTTCAGGTTCAACATTTCCATCAACAGAGCACAAATGCTTTTCTTAAAGACACAGTATCCTTTCATTTAAATATGAGTATATATTTTTAATTTAACGCTGCCTCCACAGCTCAAACACAAAGGCCTAGCATCTGGATGCTAATTTGAGAGCAATTAAAATTACACCCATTTATATGTATCTGAACATCTGCAACCAATAAACATGTTGGCACACAAATTTACTGGTCATTTTTATAACGTTTAAAAACGTAATGTCATCTAAATTAAAAGTAATATTTACTTTAAAAGAAACCTTATCAGCTCTTGCTACCACATGAAACAAGATATGCTACAAAACTTAAATAAGATGAAAACACAGATATACGTTTCAGGCTATTTGAAATAAATTTATTTGCCAATAAATTTAATGCTAGCAGCACGGCTTGTTAGGCTACACAGCCTTGTGATAGCAGGCTGGGACTTGAGCAACAGCAGCTCTTTGTATTTTAAGTAGTGTGTGACCAACACTGAAGGGTTTTCTATGATTGCAACTTATACTAGTTTAAATCACTTTTAATTACGAAGTCCCTTAGCCTTGGTTACTGTGAAAGGAAGCTCCTCAGGTTGTTGCTGGGCTTTCAGAGAAGATGCAATTACAAATATACTACTGTTGCAATTGGTCAAATTGATTACTGATGACATTTCCTTAGAAAAAAGCAGGCTGCAAAACTACTGATCTGCATATGAAATGCATGAGGAATGCAGTGAGGAAATGGAAAAGGATACTGTATCTTTAACACAGTCAAGTCATGCTTTAAAGGCATAAAGGTTCTAAACTGGGAAAAAATTGAATAAAAATAGCAAAACCTCATTTTTATTCTTGAATAGCAGTGTAAAGCAGTATTGCAATTCTGTATAAAATGCCTTTTCTTTGAAAAGTACCAGAGATGCACAAAAATATCAGTCGTTTTAGAAGAAGCAGACATGCTCCATATCAGTATTTATTAAACACTGCCAACACAATGCATTAATTCAGACTGTGATCTTGCAACCCCAAATTCAGTAGCAAAACTCTTACTGACTTTAGGGATGTTTCTGCTAGTGGATCAGCCTCCTAGAAACCAGTATTTTCACAGGTCATTATTGACATTATCATGGTTTTATTTTTGTGCATCTTGGGCTATACAGAATTGCCATTTCCACTCAAAGCAACGAAACGTGCAGGAAACAGAAATCCTAAGCTTCTCATGGCCTCTTCTCCCATTGATGTGTTGGATGATTCATATGGGTAAACTCCCATCAACTTCATTTTTACCAATACAAAATCTCCTTCTAAGCATCAATGAGAGCATAGCCACTGCTTCCTCCCCTTCCCACCACCTCACACCCCTGAAAGAGATTGCACAGAACAGGTACACAGCCTTTGAGCTCATTAGGACAGCAGCAGCAGCACAGACACTGCAAGAGCCTTCCCAAGGGTTGTGAGAAGGCAGCAGCATGCACAGGTCCCAGCAAAGCACTCAGTTATGCCTGCATCTGCTAGACATCAACTTGTACAAGCTCCTCTCTCTTGCAAGTCCTCTTTAGAACTTCCTGAAATCATATGCTTTCTACCAGGTTTGGCTAAATCTAAATGCCAGCCTGACGTTCTTCAATTAACACATTTTTAAGAATACTAAGCTAAGGGGAAGTGTAAACTGATGGTTTGACTTTATACATCCTTGACTGTCCTGTCCCTAGGCCTTTAAGCCAATTGTGGTGGAAAACTACTTTGTTGACCTAGTCTGGGTTTGCTTTCCAGGTAAAACACTCAAACCCCAGCATGGGGAGATAACCAGATGGGAGTTACAACCAGTAGGCTCTCTGAAAGAGCAACTCATCTTCACCACCCCTTTTTGAGACAGACTGCATGGATTTTCTTACTGCTTAAGGAGAATCAGACATATAAATGGGTGAAGTCATCAAATATCACTGCTTATCAAACCCATGTTAAGTTTTATTCCTGTTAAGCATCTTCTGTTGGTCAAACTTTCTATCCATCAGACAAAATCTGCTGACTCCAACAGTCACACAGACTCCAGTCAGCAGAGGGTCTGACAGTAGATCTGCATTTCTTTATAGAAGCTGCAGACCTGGTCTTCTCTTCTGTATCTATCTATGTTAACACAGCAAAAAGAACCATTTTTGCCATCACCTCCAGCAAAGGAGTTGTCCAAACCATAATGCAGAATGAGAATTCAAGCCACTTCATATTGCTTTTCTTTTAAAAATCCTGCTGAACTTTTAAAATCTATGTAAAAAATATTATCTATTTCCACAGTTTTTTGCTGTTAAACTGCAGCTAAAATTTTGAAACAATCTTCACACCTGTAGTGTACCTTGACTACATATAACTGGTGTACAAATCAATTACCAACAGACACACAGCTAGGTTCAAAGCACGTGTATTTTGTTCATGAAAGACACACACACAGGCAGAAACAATTTTTATAGCTTTTGAAAGAACTAGAGAGATATTTGTAAGCCAGCTAAAACAGAGGCAGACAGTCCATTAGTTTTAAGAACAGTTTTGAGGGAACCTAGATAGATGAGTGGCAAAAATACCCACAAGGATTTTTTGCATCTGTGCAAGATGTGTGCAAGGACACGTGTCCTGACTTGGTTTTCCCTGTGTCCTTTAAAGCCCATTGAATGGGCTCTGGGTTAGGACAACACATTCAGTACCAGGGGTGCTGTTGTCTTACAACGCAAAAGCATTTAGGAATTAAAAATGCACTATTGATACCTGCTTTCACCAAAAATACTGTGTTCCAACCAGTCACCTCCCCTGCTCTGAGAAAAGAAATCCAGAAGCAACTCCTTCTACCCTCACTTTTACTCTGGGTTGTAACTCAGCTGCATGCACAACAGTAAGACATAAAGCAAGACAACAACAACCCTATTTTTACACATATTTCATCAGATACTTTATCAACATACCATCTTTCAGAGAGGTAGGCTTTTGTGTGATTATTCCCACTTACAGCTATTACTCCCACTCCTACTAATTAAAGCACAAGTAAATTCCACAGGCTGGGCAACAACATGGGATTTTTGGACTAATTTCAAGTGGGATATTTAAGATCTAACTTTATAGAATTGATGCAGTGAGTTTCTCAGTGTAAAAACTCAACCCTACAATGAGGGCAAGTCATGGGAGCTAAGAGCTGGTGTTTAAACATAATTTCTGTTGCTTCCAAATTAGCCTTTCTACACACCAGGTTGAATTAATTAATCTTTTACATACCAAATCAAAATCTAAGAAAAAGCTACTTAGTTATGTTAATGATGGAAGATATGCACAGTTCTAAATCTAAGCCACTAAACAAGCATGGATTTTCAATTTATAAGGACTAAGAAATGCCAATGAATTTGAGTTACATTTGCTCAGACCCTTTGAAAACATCCCTATATCTTTATCAATCTCAAAATGCATTTAGCTGCCTAAGCATGGATCTCACTCGGGTGTTCAAAACCTGCAAGAAAGAAAAAGAAAAAAAAAAATCCAACCCATTTCAAAGTTCTTGATTCTTTCAGTTTGAAGGACAACTTCTAAGCACATTTACTGGAATTTGAAAGGGCATTTGGGAAGGGAATTTCTTGTCACTGCAGAGTGAATATTTCTACTGGCTGAGATGTTACAGCTGACACTGACAGGCTCTGGAAGCAAGCTTACAGACAGATCAGACCTACGTGCACAAGTCCTGATTGGTGTAAAGGGGAGACAGAGGATGTTGTAAAGAAAGAAGTGTAAATTAAAGGAGGGCCCTATTTCAACTTCTTCCTACATGTTTATAAGAGCAGAAGACAGCTGAGTTATGCTGAGTGGCACTGCTAAGCAGCACTAAGCATGATTATGCTCCACGTGCACTCCTTTGCCAGTCAAAGGGACATAAAAGGAATAACTTCACACTTCACAAAACTAAGTTTAGCTAACACGGTGCAGTTTCCATTTGCAACTCTTTGGATGGATTATGGATGGAAGATCAGGAGCACAGAGTCACCAGGGCTTAAGGCCTTAATGAGACTCATCGGCTGCACCACACTCCTGCTCTGCTCAAGCTGACATATCCAGGCTTAAGCATTTGTCACAATTAAACCACCACCTTAAATCACACTGCTGGTTTAAATAAACACTTTTTTTTCTCAATAGCTGTGGGTAGAGGGCATGCCCACACGTGCTTGGTGGAGCAGCTCAGCTGGACAGCAGAAAACATATCCAGGTATATCAGTGACCACGTGCCTTTGGCTCATCGCAGTTCAGAGGTCTCTGCAAACTGGGACCACCCTACCATGTATCTGTGTGCCTGCTCCACTCTGGTTCCAGCATGGCTCTCACCTTACATTTGTTGTCAGAAGGATAAATTTAGAGATAATTGGTGCCTGCATGGTAAATTATGCATGAGTAAGCAGGTGAGAGTCCAAAGGTGCTGTAGCAGTTGCAGGCATACCAAAGATGGCTCAAGATGGTTTGAAAAACAACAGTTCCAACTCACTAATAAAGAGCTCAGCGTTATTGCCTAAATATTTGAAGCTTCTTTTTTGGACACATTTATAAATTGGGTCTCACTACTAATTTTTAAGCCTGACTCTATACTTGTTTTCCTTGTGCAAACAGAACTTATACTAAAACACCAAAGAAAATGTACATCTAGTAGAGAAAGTCTGACACCTATTTATGCCACTCATTTTGGGGACAGGGCTAAGAGCTCTACATTTGACCAGAGAGAAAGCAGAAGAAATAATCACGTACTTGGTTTTTGGAAAATTTTCAGTGATATTCCGTTGTACAGTAAAATACCCAAGTTTTCCTTTGAGGCCAGGAATGTTGCCTTCTGTGCCAGGTTAATCCTACATACTGGGTGCCACATTCCCAAGGTGGAGAGTTGACTACAGATTTTCTATTTGGCTGCAAACACTAGAGAGATTCACTTTCATTTAGTGTAATCTCCTGCTTTGTGATAAGTCTGGAATTTTCACCACCCGCAACTGAGGCAGGTTTTTGTGTTTTATATTCCCAATAGTTTGTCTCCCGTTTAGAACACAGAAGGAGCTGCTAATGATTTCAGTAAAATTTTCACCTGAATATCTGAGACTCTCTGACACAGCAATTCAAAAATTATCAGTATGTAAAGATAAAAAAAGGGGGGGGGGGAAGGCTTTTGACATCTAAGTGATAATTGTTTTCTTCTGAAAGTCTGGTCCCAATTACTGGAGATGATCCCAGAAAATACCTATCTACATGTCTTCTAAATGTGCATGGAGACAAATTCATGGATAATGGACTAAAATTCAGTGGAAGGAGGTGAGAATTCACCTACCTTTAGCCTTAAGGAAATGAAAAAAGCATTTATAGTCTCTGGAAAAGCTAGCACTAAAAATTAACTTACTGACTGAATTCAAGGAACAACAAATAAATTATACTTTCTGTGTATTATTACTTTTGTCTTGTCTCCAATTTTTAATTATGAATCTTTTGATAATATAAATGTATGCAACTTCTGTCTCCCAATATCATAAAAATGCAAACATAAATCATATTTGATAATAATGAGAAACTGACTTTCACCTAAACATGAGCTGTATTTTATGGTCACAATATGGAAGGCAACATGTCTAAGAAAAGTGACACAAAGTCTGGACTCCGTTGGTTTTTGTTAGCTTTTTTTAAACAAAGCAAATTATTGTTATTTGCCAGTTAAGCCTTCATAGCCTCAAACATTTGAGCACAAAATGATTTTCAAATAAAAGTGCATCACAAAAGGTGGACATAGATCCTATTGCCTCTGGAGTAGCCTCAATCAGCCTACTAAATATTCTTCTTCCTCTTCATAAATATTCATGCCAAGGAAAGGACTACTTGTTACCAATTAGAGTCCTAAAAATTAAAATTAGTCATGGTATGGCCTGAGAGGTATGAGGTATCAACCTGAGAACTCTGCATCAAAGAAACAGTATCAGGGATGTTGTATTCCAGAAGTACTTTCCATAGTTTTTTACCAGTCATATATATCTATTAAACCTTGTGGGCTTCTAACATACTTGGGAAGAGAGAAACCAGTCTTGCTGCTTACAGATTTGAACAAAACCTTTGCTGAGAGTTGCATTTCCAATGCTTTTCCTATCTTTGGCCAAACATTTGCCCTGCAGACTAGAAATTTACAGCACTTAACACCTGTTTTATTTGGAAAATGGCTTAACAGAAAATTATGTCATCCACATATGCTTGTGTCTAAATAAAAAAAATTTAAAAAAAAAAAGCTAAGGACCAGTGTTTATAGGCTTGCTCCTGCAAAAACTCCAGGATGTCTCTCATGTATGAGTGTTAAACACATGAGCAAGCATCCCCAGTATCAAAGGTCATAATTTTAACAAGCTGAGGTCTCTGTGCCACTCCTAACAATTTTAATTTTTACACAGTACTAGCTGCCTCCACAGAATTCCTATTGAAGATGTAGTTAATGATGAAGACTTATCTACTGGTTCATCCTGCAGTCATATCAAAGAGTCTAGACAGATGTGAGAATCTCAGAGATGTTTCTCTTCACGTGTGACCCAGTAAAAGGATGCTGCCAGGCAGATTCAGTCCCTTAGTTTAGGTTTACTGAAAGAATACTTGAGCTTAATACTTAACTGGAACATTTCCATCAATGTTCTAAGTGAAATATCAGTAATTTTGGTTTCCTTCTTGGATGCAAATATTATCACCCTGCAGTGCCTGTAACATGACACAGTGTAGTTACACCAGGTTATAAAACCAGAGCACTAAACGAAGCAGAAACCAAAAAGAAAATTCCAAATTCTCACTGCCCTAACTCCATTTTGCCTTACTTGACCGCAATCATTTTTAGCACTGTTAAAAACAGACAGAACTTTAACATGACAGCATCCTTCTAAGTCAGTCAGGCACACACGTGCAAAAGCCTGGCCCTGCGTTGTAAGGATGTGTGTGAACACGTGAAAGACGTGACTAGGTGTGTACAAGCCTTCTCTACAAGTGACTAGAAGCCCCAGCAGCAGCGATACTCACGTTGGCACTGTCCCCAGGCCACTCGGGCCCAGCCCCAGCAGCAGTCAATTCTGCTTCCAAAGCGACACAGTCCTGCAGACGAGACCATTTGTCTGGGCCACCTGTACAAGACAGTTCAAAAAAGCCTGGTGAAACATTTTAAAAGTAGCTAAAATCATCCTAGCATAAAAGAAAAAATTAATCTACCAAACAACCTAAAAACCCCAAAAAACAAAGAACAGCAAAAACCTCTCCTGCACAGAGATATTTTTAAAAAAAAAAAATTTTTTTGAAGAGATGGACTGCTCTCAGCTAAGCCTGGGATATTTCTAACATTAATACTTTGTTTAGTTCAAAAAATGCAAATGACAATAGGTGAAGAGGGGAAATGACAGGTAGGATAACTGAGCAAATCCTGAAAAAGCTGACATGCTTTGCAGTACGCTCACTGCTGCCACTCCCAGGCTGGCACCGAACAGAAGTTCAGAAGTCTGAAACAGAATCTATAGTATGGAATAAATGCCATCACAAAGTTTAGGCATTGTTTTTAGTTCACGATATATGGCAACATTTTATCACTGAAACATTAAAGGGGGAAAAAAAAAAAGAAAAAAACCAACAAACTTCTTGGACTGTTAAGTAGAAATTAAATATAAAAGGAGAAAGAATCCCTGGGGAGGGCGGGGGTCGCGCTGGCCGCTTGTCCCGCACGGCGCACTGCCCGCTCCCTGCAGCGCCGCCGGTCGCGACACTTGACACGACACGACACGACAGGACGCGACACGGCCCGCGGGCACACGCGCCCCGAGCTTCGTGTTAGAACTTGAGCCGCGATCTCCGCCGCCGTATGCTGGGAGTGCCTCCGGGCGTCAAGAAGCTAATTTTATCTATACGGCACGCGATGCGCTTTGTTTTTAATTCTTGCGGGACGCAGCCCCGCCAGAGCAATAAACTCTTCTTTTACCTAAGCCCGTGTTTAGGCTGCCGAGCCACGCGCGGCACCGGGCAGGGGCGGGAGGCTCGGGGGGCCGGCAGGTCCGTGCCGGGAGCCCCGGGAGCGGCACCGGCGGCCCC
>VYZP01019844.1:60024-73377 GCA_013400635.1 Hypocryptadius cinnamomeus
CCTGCCAGGCGGAGGAGGCGCGGCGCGGGGAGCGGCAGCGCCGCCCGACCCCGGCAGAGGCGCCCGCGGCCCGCCCGGGGCCGCCTCCCCCTGCCAGGGGCACCTGGCGGGCGTGGGACACCTGGGGCGGGAGAGAGCCGCAAGGAGCCCCAGCTGCTGCCGACAGCCAGGCACAAACCGCGGTCTGGGGGCACTGAGAAGGGTGGGCTTCCTTGTCGTGAGCTTTTGTATCTCGAACTTCCTGAAGGAAGATGGTTAACGCCCTCCTGTCTGCAAAGCTCCCGTCTAAAGCCAAGAGCGTTACGATTTGGCCTTCCTTTACCAACGAAACCTCCCCAACAACAAAGCTTTTTTTAAACACTTACAAGGTGTATGTGGTTTCTTCTGTCTCAAACACTCCTATTAATAGCTCTCAGGTGTTGGCATGTGTGACATCAGGTGTCCAGCCCTTGTCCAGAAGAACAAGTGACCAGTTTAAATACTAACCACACATCATGTAATGTGCTTGCACCACTACCAACAGCAATGACTGCATCTGTACTCACCATTAACATGTTAAAATACAGCCCTTATTTTTGTTTGGTTTCTATGAACTACGGCTTTGGGACTTACCAAAGGACACTTCTAATAGCAGCCTGTCACCAGTTTAGGGTCAGAGCTGTTCTGAGATCTCTCTGATTGCAGACAGATGGGGTCAAGCACTGGGACTGGGTTGCAGCCTTTGTTTAAATTGTGCCTACATCAAGGCTAAAGCTCATCAGCTGTTCCTACAAGAGTTTGGCTGTAGCTTAGAAGCAGAAAACAAGGATTTTCTCTGGATTGTGCTATAACACAAAGCCAAACCCTTCAGAAAACAGTTGGATGCCAACCACGACTTAAAGTTTCAGGTTTCAGCTGGTGGTTCTGTGCAGAGCATTTTCCACCCTCAAAACACTCCACAGCTAATTCAAGTTGTACTGCACAAAGGTGGCCGTTTTTTGCACAAGATACAGATTGTACTGGTAAGTCTTCAAAAATTACACCTTTCCTCAGAATGATTTTAGCACTTTCTGCTCACATTTGAGCAGATCCCCTCCAATGCTCCTTCCCCTCCTTTTTTAATCTTTTCATGACCATACAATCCCCACGATAAACTTTCTATCCACAGCATCAGCCCAGAACTTTTCAGACACAGAGAAAAAAAAAAGCCTGTAGAAGCTACAAGGGGATGATTCTGCAAGGTGCTTGTACCTGTGCTCAGATAACATGCAAGCCCCCCTAGGGGACTCAGATATAAAAACTGTACTGAGGACCAAGCCTGGTTCCCTCCATTCACCTGAGAAGCTGATAGCCAAGCAGTGAATGCAGTGACACAGTGCTGTTTGGGAAACACAGAAGAGCATCTGGCTTGTGTTAGATCCTTGCTGAAATATAGAGCTGATTGCCAGCTCTTGACTGATTGATAATTGTTTTCTTTCACTTCGATGTGTGACGTGGTATAACAGACCATGCATAGTGAAATCACTGTCAAGATTTAATGGGCAAAAGGGGATATAACCTATTTGTGATAAACACAAGGATTTCTTTCTGGCAACAGCATCTGCATGCGCCTCTCCAACTTGTAAGGGAAAAAAAAGTGTACACAAATTACACCACTGCCAAGTCCAGGACAAGTGCCAAAACCAACATTTGAACATCACTCTGAATTAAGGTCTAGGGCAACCTGACACTTTTCCTCTCGTGTCCAAAGGGACGCGTCATAAAATCAATTCCTTTAATGCAATGCTGCATAATGGTACTTAATGTACACAGCAGCTTTAAAGCACACACTATTCCTTTAAAGCATGTTCACTCACAAATTGCAGAAAGATCATTTAATCTCTCCAGACTGCACTGAGTATTTAAGACTTCCTCAGCAGCCTGTTTGGCTCTCTTGTATGTTAATACTAGTGTGCTGGTCAGACATGGTGCCTACTCTAATTAAGATTGTCTGCTCTTGGTTGACTTCTGCTGCCTTTACAATTTGTTTTGGAACATCAACCCAAAAAAACAGTTAACCAGTCACTGAAAGATCACATATTACACTTCCATAGCCATCAGTGGAACTGACCATCCACTCACTTATGAATTCATTTGTTTTGGCAGTGGTTCATCATGACTAGTGGAGTTCTCTTAACAAGGCAGTTTCTCATATCCATGACAGTAGAAGGATTACTGAGTGAGCTGTCAAGGAACCAGATCTCTTGATGAGTTAAAGGTGTATTAAGTTGGGTGGGTATGCCTCAAGATACTATATAGAAGATGGAGATGAAGAAGTTGTTGGCAGTATGACAATAAAAAGCACTTTTGTGCCTTATGTTTAGTGAAGCACTATGAAACTCTGGCAAAATGCTGATGTCATCGGGGGGGCTGACCTGATGTCCAGCAAGACTTAACTAACAATAGAACTCCAGCAGCTGTGCATAAAGCACTCAGATAATTGACTAGAACAAGTGTCCAAGTTTCTTTAAAGTTACTGCTAAGACACTTGGTTAAGCATAACATGATAGTCAGGTTTTTAGCTGCAAATTAGCAACAATGAAGCAGAAACACAGAGGAAGATAGTATTTTGAACAGCAATGCTGCTATCCTTGTGTATAAAAAAGTCAAAACTCATAGAAAGGTGAATTTTGCCTGAAAAGGTGTTCATTTTATGCAAGCATAGTGATCCTTCCTGGTTTTTTTTAACTCTTCTCCATTCCTCCATAATTGTCTTTATGTGTCTTGTGCAAAAGTAACCACATTATCAGTCATGATCTTCATCTCAGACTTCTAGTCTCATGGGTATATTGAGCTCAGATTGAGACTCTTCTATGCAAATCAAGACCCTAAACTTGATAAGATACATTGTGTTGGGAGCAGAGGAAGAGCTGAAAGTACTTGCAGCTGACCATACCATTAGCAAGCCAGTTAGGTTCTGCATTATCTATAACTTCTGAAGGAATCAAGTCCCTGGTATATAGTCGATTCCTGTATCCTGCACCATAAGTGATGAAGGCACATCTGACTACACACAAATCTGAATCCTGGTGATAAGGCAACAGAGAGAAGAAATGCTTTGAGGGAGGGACTTGCTAATTCTGCTGCAGGGAGGGTAAAGGTGGTGAGGGAAAATGCTGCTTCTGGGATGGAGGGTGTGACAGAGTGACATCTGGCACACTGCAGTTTAACTACACATGGGGGAACGTGTTCAATGCACTGCTCAGGACAGTAGTGATGTTTCAAAAATCCACAACAGTACAGTGCAGAGTATATTTGCAGTGTATACTCCATTAAAGAATCAAGAATCACTGTCATGAGCCGTACATGTAACTGGTAATACAAGGAACATCTACTGAAAACACATGTAAACAACAGGAAACCCAGTTCAATGGAAGACAAGCTTATTTGCAGTTTTGTCTAGTGAAATGAACCTTTCTTGTGTGCATGGGACCTGCCACTCTTTAACAGTACTACTTACTTTTACTTCACCTGTGGTAGGCTATGCCCAGCAGTCTCAGTATTCCAAACCTCTGCTGCAGGATGAACTCTGGGTTTTTGTATGTTCTTTGTTGCTGTAGACATTTCTGAGGGGGAAAACCAACAGAACAGAAACATTTTCCAGAATACTCCTTGGCATCATCTGGACAGGCAATATTTTTTTTGAAAAAGAGCTATAAAGATGCAAGTGGCAGATATTTTAGGCTGATATATATTGGTAAATATGGTAGATGATCGAAATGGTAGATATGACAGAAATCACACAGAAAGAACTTGAAAATTTATCTTCTTTGTTACACATACCTATGAATTGGACATAAACACATCAATAGAAAATACTGCTTTCAGGGTATTCTACTGCCAAGTAACTTTTCTTTGAGGAAAGTATTAAATAAGTTATTTCGAGTCCACTTTCCTAATATTGACTTCCTTCTTCTCTTAAGGCACTTTATGAATGTTAATAAATGAAGTCCTCTATTCAGCAGAATCAGTCAATAGCACTCTCATTTACATAAGCAGAAATAAAGGAACAGAAAAATTACTTTTCCACAAATCAAATAATCTGTCATCAAATCAGGAACAGATCTCCTGTTTTTCAATTTCATACTTAAACCACAAATCCATCCTTCCTCTTTTCTAGGTATTTCACCCTCATTGAAGCTGAGAAAGTTGACCACAAATCCCACACTATCCCAAGTCACTAAATCACACCACGACTTGTGTAAAAACCACTTGATTTGCAGTAAATGGCAAGCAGGATCACAGTCTGCATTTGTGCTGCTAATGTAACATGTATACCTCTTACAAAATGGAACAGAAGGAAAGAATCCAAGTCCAAATTTTCTATGAGACTTTCAATGTCACTACTTTTCCTCTGGGGTATGCAATTCTGTGGTATATTTTAAAGTAAAATTTATTAAGTAAATATTATCTCAATCACATGGCACGTAAAAATCTCTACGACTCCCATGCTAATAAGAAAACTATAAGGTATCAAGGAAATACAGCAATTCTATCAGCTAAATCACTCTTATACTCCAGCTCTCTCTTAGTAAACCTTCTTGAAAGGGTAAGAAAGTCATCCAACCTGTCAGACACTGTAGTATCCAATTACCTTCTATGCAGATAAACCCTGTGCTTTGGATACTAGTTCAAAAGCTTCCATATGCTTTTTCTGCATGAAGTCTTCCAAATTAATTTGCTTTTTTCCAGTAAGTTTTTTCCACATATACTTGATCCTTCTTTAAACACTATGAGTAGTATTTTTGTTGAAGTTTACTGCATTTCATTACAGTGCAAAGAAGTTTTCTTCCCTTGTAAATAAACAATAATTTGCCTTTCAAAACTCTGTAGAATTTCATATGTATGAAATATGCATATGTAATTTAAAAAGATTTCTAGCTCTCCACATTACCAATTTTGATACAAAACACATTTTGCACAGGGCATCAGAATGACAATCCCCCAGATTTAACATTACCCTGTTCATTAGGGAGTCAGTCTACTTTGCCTCACTTTTTTCCCTGTAATTTTTGTAAGGTTCTACTGTTCCAGCAATACAGAGTCCAATACAGCTCCTATAGCTTTACAGCATGTGTTTTTACAGCTCTTCATGTCCAGTTTTACACCGTGCAGCCAATGCCTGATGCTGCATGCTTTCCTCAGGAAGGCAAATGCCTGAGCACAGGAACACTGTACTATACAACATTAGTACTTTGTCACTTAAATCATGATCCTCTCCATGGGCTGCAGGCATATGCATTTAGCAGCCAGAGGGAAGAGACCACAACTGAGGCAGAAGCAAGACATTCAGCCTTAGTGGTATTTACCAAAGAAATGTTACTTATATGGCAAGAAAATACACGGTCAGCAACACTTCAGATCAACAGTGCACTGTCTTTTTCATGGGCAAGAGGTGCATAAAAACTTCCTGTCCAATGACATTAGAGGCAGATGACAGATTCTTTAAAAAAGAAAACAACCCAAAAAACAAAAATGTAATCACCAGATTACTCTCCATAACTAAATAAAATATAAATAAAATAAAACAGGAAAAGAGTCATCTATGTTATGCAGAAGATAACTATTAAAAATGTTTTAAGAATCAAAACCCACAAATAGTGAGTTGAAACCAAACTTAACCTCACATTTTCTGCTATAATTTCAGCAAAAGAAAAATTAACATTAACAGAAGAGATGCATGAAGACATGTTCTTGTTCACCTAATTCTAATAGGAGCTGTATTGAATTGAGCAGGCCAGCAGTTTTGTATGTTACCTGAAAAAATTATGGACTTCAGCTAAGTTTTCTCTTTCATGAGCCAAAACTGCAAGCTAGAACTTCTTGGGTTGTATAAGAATTTTAATATATAAGGAAGAGCCATAAATCAACCTGAAAAGTTACCAGAATTGTCTTTATGACAAAAGCAGAAAATAATTTGATGCAGCATGGATTCAATTGCTCCTGCCCATGAATTATGGTCCTTACAGCAAGAAATACACTGGGAGATGCAGAACCAGAAGAAAATTATTTACAACTGCCTAAGGTACCAGCTTAGACTGTCAAACAGTTTTCATAACTTTGTTCCTCCCTGTGCCTTGGGCTCTTTGCCAATGCTGGGGGAGGAGGGAGAGGGCAAGTATGGGTATGCTGCTCAGACTTCCTATATAAATTACAAATTATAACAATGCCTTTCCAGAGAGAAGTGATCAAGCACTACTTTAACCTTGTCCTTTAGGCTGTTTTATTTTTCTCATAATGAACCTGAATCTCTACATGAATTCTAGTAAAGATGGAGTAAATTAGCTGAAAATAAATAAATCACATTTGGTCCCTCTTTCTTGAGGGAAAACCAGGTTTCATTTGGTTTCAGGTGCTGTATCTTTGCTCGTCTAAACTCAGAGATAGTTGTGTAATGACATGCATCCTCTGCTACTAGTTGCTGATAAATTGACCTAGAACTGCTTATATAAATGAGTTTAAATTGCTATTCTCAAGGAGAAAATGGCTGTGTCTAATGGAATTCTTTATTTGATTTCAATCTTGTTTTGACATACAGAAAATTCCTAGTATATTTTGAGATACCAAGGGGAAGCAGTATGCAGGAAAGCCTAGTGCAGATGCTTTGAGGAAGAGTTTTCATTTCGTTTTGATTTTGTTGACCCAGATTCTCTGTTCAACTTTATATTAAACTGCAAACTCTGAAAGAATAGTTGAGAGTGAAAGGGACCTCTGTTTGTTACCTGGTTCAACCTCCCTCCTCAAGCGGCGTCACCTACAGCTGGTTGCCCAGGACCATGTCCAGGTCATTTTTTAATTGTTGCAAGGATGAAAACCCCTCAACCTCTCTGGGCAGCCCACGCCAGTATTCAGTCACCCTCACAGTGGAAAAGTGTTTCCTTATGTTCAGGTGGAATCTCCTGTTTGAGTCCATAGCCTCTTGTCACTGGACACTATTGGCAAGTACCTGGTTCCATCTGCTTTAAACCATCTTCCTTTCAAGTATTATTCCACATTGATGAGATTCCCCAAAGCCTTCTCATCTCTCAGGCTAAAGGGTCCTGTTTCTCTCAGCCTTTCCTCCTGGGAGAAATGGTCTTGTCCTTTAAACACTCGGTGGTCCTTTTCTGGAGTCCTCTCCAGTAGCTTCGTATCTCTCTTGTGTTTGGGAGCCCAGGGCTAAACCCAGCGATCCAGGTATGGACTTTCCAATGTTGAGTAGAGGTGAAGGATCACCTCCCCTGACCTGCTGGCAGCAATCCTGCTGCTGTAGCCCAGGATACTGCCTTTGCAGCGTGGTTATACTGCTGCCTCCTGTTCAGCCTGGTGTCCACCGGGACCCCCAGGCTCTTTCCTGCAAAGCCATCAGCGTGCAGTGCATGGGCTTGTTCCTCTGCAGGTGCAGAACTTTGCACTTTCCTTTGCTGACCTGCATAGAGCCCTTGGCAGCCCATTGCTCCAGCCTGTCAAGGTCTCTCTGGATGGCAGCAGGACCTCTGGCATGTCAGCCATCCTCTCAGTTTGGGGCCATCAGCAAACTTGCTGAGGGCACACATGCCACATCATCCAGTTTGGTAACAAAGACATTGAGATCAGGACCCAGTGAAACCTCTGTGAAATTAGAAATTTATAGCAATAAAATTTTCATCTGTTTTAAGTCAAAACAAACAAACACAAGATCTCATAGAAGTAGTGTAGTAATAGATAAATGAAGCACGTGACTGGTATCATGATTAGTACACAGAGAGTTGCTTGAGAGCCTTTTAATGCTTTTCAGCAGTACAGATTTTGTTTGTGGTTTTCATTAGGTAGTATTTGAGAGACTAACATGTGCATGAACTTCATGTCATCAGAATACACTGTGAGAGACAAGAGGATGCAGAAGATTTAAGATGGGTTTAAGTGCTGAGCATGAAAGGAAATTAAGCAGTTTCAGGGTTATCTACAGGGCTTGGTGGACATTGACTGATTATTTTATATTCTGCTAAAACAATGCAGTAGCATTCAATTTTATTTCATACTATGTTCACTTTGAAGCTGTATATTTAAAACCAGTAAGTACACAAATAACACTTTTGAAGACTTCTATGGGTTTTCAGGGATATCTCTCAAGAAGAGACAATAAGTATTGTGTTTCCTTTAAAATGCAATCCAACACATGCCTGAGCTGTTGAAATAAACCACATTTCTCCTGAACTGCAATTTTCTTAGGGCAGAGAAATAAAACAGTTCTGACTTAGACTGGGAGCACAAGACTAGAAGATTTCTCCATCAGTAATGAGGAGACCACAAAATCAGTAATGAGGAGACCCCACAAATGATGAAATGAGAATATTTCAGAAAGAGTTGTAATGAATAGCATTAAAGGAGAGGGGAAATCTAAAAGAGACTGCAACAAATCTATTGACAATTTTAAAAACTGTTTTTCAGGCTTTATCAAAATGTTCCAAGATAAATTAAAAACAGTCCTGCAGAGCTCTACAGATTCCACCGGTAAGAGACTTAGTGGCAGAATTAATGACCGGTTCTATGGACGGACAGAGGGCTGCAAGAACATATCGGTGAGCTCTGTTGAGCTTCTCATCCATCAACATTCCCAAGTGCTTCTCCTCAGAGCTGCTCTTAATCTCTTCTTCACCCAGCCTGTATTAGTGCTTCACCCAGCCTGTGTATTTGTGCTTGTCCAAGACCTGGCACTTGGCCTTGCTGAATATCATGAGGTTTGCATGGACCCTCCTGCTGGGCCTGCCAAGGTGCATCTGGGTGATATCCCTTCCCTCCAGCGTGTCAACCACACCACTCAGCTTGGTATTGCCAGCAAACTGTCTGAGAGCACACTAAAATTCCACTGTCCATGTCACAGACAAAGACATTAGAAAGTGCCAGTCCCAAGACCGACCCCTGAGGAACACCTCTTGTCACTGCTCTCCACTTGGACATGAAGCCATTGACCACAACTCATTGAGTGCAATCATGTAGCCAATTCCGTATCTATTCAGTGGTCTATCCATCAAATCCATGTCTCTCTGGTCTAGAGACAAGGAAGTCATGTGGGACAGTATCAAATGCTTTGCACAAGTCCAGGTAGCTGACACAAGTTACTCTTCCTTTATCAACCAACCATGACTGAGAACTATGCTTGGTCAAGTAGGGGAACTATTAGAGTTGAAAATATAGACAGGAAAGTGTCTATAGAAAGGTCTACCTTCTTCCAAGAACCATAGCCTGAGCTGCTCTAAAATATTTTGTAATAATCTGAATAGCATAAAAGCTGCACCTTTAAAGTGACAATCTGTCAGCTCTCAAAGGCAGAGTGAAACTATCCAGTTAAATGAGGTGTCATTTTTCCTTTAAGTGCAGTTAAAGAATGTCAGCTGCCCATCAGAAAATCAGACTGTCAGGTTGCATAGTACTCAGTTTCTACTTTCACTGAAAGGAAAGGCACTGATCACATAAGGAAAAATGAATACGTTTTAAGCATGCTAAATCAGGAAGAAACCAAAAGTAGTCCACTTAAAGGGTCAGGTTTGTTTGTGCTATAAATGATAATGAAGATGCTAATCTCTGGTTCTTGGCTCCCAGAGGATTACGATTTTTGGATTCAAAAACACAAATATTGAAGCCAAACCTAGTTGTCCTGGACTTTTAATTAATTCAGTTTATTAATCATTTCCCCAACATCAATAGCATTGATGAATGAAAAGTTAGGTGTGCTCACTTCTAGGGCAACTCTGTACAGTGGATGCAACCCCAAGGAATACTGTATCAGTGTGCCCTAGGGACATCTCTCACAGAAATTCCTACAGATTCCTTCTGCATCTTAAAACCTGACTGAGTTTCTCACTCTTCACACAGTGACAGCACAGCAAGGTCTGGAGTATTGATCAGAATTAAACTAGCACCTTCTAGCATTTACTGCTTTGAGAGCTTTCTTCCTATTTGGTTTCATGGGTGTCAAATTCAGCTTTGATTTTCTTGGTTCAAACCAGCAAATTACCAAATAAAGGTATTTTCTACTGTTTCTCATTAAATGGAAGGTGCATACATACAACTAGGATAGTCAGACAGCACTTACAGAAAACCTGCTGTGCTTCATATAAGAAATGAATCTGGTGGCCTTGGTCATCCAGGCAGAAAGCACTACTATTCAAAAGCACAGCTTGAGAACACCAGCTGAAAATTTTATCTTACTGTCTTCTGCACTGCACTGACTCTTCTCTGTAGATGAAGATAAGTATTAATTCCTAGGAATTTTGTGCATGTGTGTGCCTACATTTTCATGGTTAACAGATCTTCAGAGAGGCACTAACATTCTTCAAGATTAGCTTCACAAGGAAAAACATGAAACTATATTTTCTAGCGATCTCCACATAGAGCAGCAAATTCTGTATAAGGATGGTAGACACAGAATGGTACTGTGTTCTCCTCAGAACCTGAGTGTTCCCACTTCTTCCAGGTAAGGTAAGTGCTACCATCAAATTGATTAGCTGATTTATGTCTCTCAGGTTGGCAGTGTACATGCCAGTGGTGTTTATTCTTTAACAGCAGCTACTGTGTATACCAATAGTACACAATACCCTGCTAATGCAAACTTATCAAGAGATATAAACAACTGCAGCTGCAAGTTCTCTCAGTAAGGATTATTCCACTGGAACATATTTTACTTCAGAGGGCTTTTTGGTATTTACTACAGAGCATATAAATGTAATCCAATTGTAGTAAAGATTCATAAACTAACCAAAGGTTTCAAATTGCATGTTTGATTCAGATCACTTTGAAAAGGATTTTCTTTTCCAGAATCCTACTTTGAATGTAAAATGTTACTCCAACAGGGATGAGGTATCTATTTATAACCAAATGTTTGTGTGCAATGGTCAAATCCAAAAAAAAAAAAAAAAAAGGAATTGAATGTTTATTTTAGTCTTGATTTTCTTCCAATAGCTTGTGAAATTTATCCTGAAATTCTAATTATATCCCTCTATATAAACACTGCAAATATGAAAACTGAAGGGAAGCGTATTTGCTAGAGCCTTTTTCCTCCTTTTTCCAAAGTAAAGAGATGCTTGTGGTCAAATTACTTAATGAAAAGAATTTGGTGTGTCAGCGATCATCCCAACAAAGAAAACATGTCCATTTACAGTGCTGTTTAACTATTTCTATAGTTGGTGACCACATTAAATGGGTATTTGAATGGAAGCATGCCAGGTGAATAAAAACAACATTCATGGGTGCCAAACATTAGCTCTTTGTACAAAATTAGCTAAATGTGTGCAAAATTACACACACCTACTATAACTGCTGACCTCTCAGACAACTCTATATCTGATGTGATTTTGTTTAAGAGAGCAATGCCAATAAAATACACCAGGAATTATTATCAGCCAAATATGTCATCATCCAAGCTTATATTGAACCATAGCAAAATATATGCCTTATAACTCAGGAACTGTAACACTGCAAAATGAGTACAGAAATGGGTGTCAATTCATGGGAGAATCTACAGTTGAAGATGAAAAGTAATGTTAGCTGGACAAACCCCATAATAAACAGAAGCCTGGCAATTCTGCAGCCTCTGCATAGTTGCAAAATAAAACTGAGTAAAAGTTAAGTTTAGGAAGTTGCCCGTTGCAGACCTCAGTTGAAGGAGGGTGCCTGGGATTTGCAGTAGTGAATCAGAACTTTCATTCTTTGGGTTGCCAACAGTGATCTGGACTTGACACCTCTGAGAAAGGAGCAACAAAGTTTGTAATGAATAGCAGTTGGCTCTAAATTCCTGGCCTAGGTTCTAAACCACGAGGCTTCCATCCCCCACGATCCTTCCCTATCATCTATTTTAACTACGCATAACTTCGTTGTCCTTATTTAAAACCCCATCTATTTGAAAGCCTAATTTAAAACCTGGCTCGATGGTAGTTGTTGTGGGAAATTCCACTGGCTAAATACAAATACCACAAAGAAATACGCATGTTATAAAATGCAATCACTTAACTTTGAGTTTGCAAACTTATTGGCACCCCAAGAGCTCTACTAGAACTTGGTTATGATATCCCAGACAACCATTTCTGTATTTTCTTTGCAAAATAGTAGCATTCTTTGCATAAAGCTATTAAAATCACCTACATTATTTTCTTCAACTTATGCTTGTGTTGTAATGTGTATTTTTTATACAAGACTGAATGCAACCAAATTGGAGATCAGCACGTCACCAAAAATAAAAAACCAAACACCACACAAGGAGCTCTTACCCCTATCATTTCAAACAGCCCTGATAACCCAGAAATGGTCCAGAACATACCAGACTGAAAACCTTTCTACAAACATATGGCAGGGGAGGGGAACAAAATTGCTAGAGGGAAAGAGTTCCACAGCTGGAGTATGTCAAATAACCATGCTTCATTCAGCTCACCCTTCCCTCTGCACATTTATACCCCACTGCTCTTCTCCACAGGCCTGCACCAGAAGTATCCCAGCTATCTGGAAAATATCAGGCTAAAACCTCTAAAATATTGGTAGGGTAGCTACTAGATGGAGTTTTTATCTGTTTTTTTCTTATCCAAGTTAAAAATTACATTTTAGACTTATCCATGTTTATTTCAGAGGTCAGAAAACTTAGCCGTTTCCTCCATGTTTGCCATTTCCCAGCTTACCACAGCCACAATTTCTTTTTCCCTACTTGGGCGCAGTTCTCTAACTCTTACAAGTCCATAGGAGTAAAAAGAACCCATCTGAGAGTCATGGGAGAGCTGGCTGGCATCATCACGAGGCTGCTGCTTATTGTCTGAGAGGTTGTGAAGCCTGCGGTGGTTTCCCAATACTTTCAGAAAGGTAAATCTTTCAGCCAGAAAGACAACTCAAGGGACCATGGAGGTCACTCTCATTTCCACCCCTGGGCAGATGAGTGGAAGGCCTCTTAGAGGCCCTCTAACCCAAAACATCTATGATTTCCATCTAACTCTGCAGCTTCCTTGAGAAATGGGCATCACCTCCCCACATAAACTCTAAAACTGTGAAATTATTCCATCCTTTGTCTTATCTGCAACATAATTTTAGGAACACTTGACCTACCATTCCCTAATCACTACAAAATTATAGATCTGTCACGGGAGCCCTGCCGAGGCCTTGGAGATGCTACTGTTTAAAGGTGAACAAAATTACAGAAATCCAAAGGAACAAAACACCAAAACTGAGAAAGACGTAAAAAATCTGGCTTCCAGACAACGCTGGAAGTAAGGAAAGTTTAGTTTTCAGTTTTCTGTATCATGGCACAGTGAATTTACTGTTCCACTGTTTACCTGAAATCTGCCTTTGCCTCTTTATTACTTCCATATAACAGAAGTAATTTTCTTTCCTCTCTTA
>VYZP01019847.1:0-17760 GCA_013400635.1 Hypocryptadius cinnamomeus
TTTTTTTTGCAAAATCCCACCTCTTGACTCTTCAGTTCCCCTTGCTGGGAGGGGAAGGAGGAGTGTGCGAGGTTAACATGCCTGAAATAGTTGTGTGAGCTCAGGGGAATGTCAGGAGATTCACACCCTCTGAGCAGCTCCAGCACCTCCAGGGCTGATACTTGATAAAAATATTTCAGGGCCAGAGGGGTTTCCTGTGGGCAATTCCTTTTTGGAATTGCTGGCATCAAGTTTTTGAGGTATTCTCACATTCCTGCATGTGGCTGGGACATGGAAGGCAGGGATGTGGAAATTGGGGGGAAAGGCTAGCACTGTTTGTTTTGTGTTGTATAACGTTGGATTAATGATGGAGCTTTGTCTTTCTTTCTTTCTTTTTTTTTTTTTTTTTTTTTGGCCATTCTTACGTATTAAATAGAGGAGAGATGTGTGTCTTGGTAATCTGGGCTTTGTTCCAGGCTCCTGAAATTAATTTGGGCAAATCCATTTCTGTCTCATTCTACTCTCTGTAAAGTGAGGATGATAAATGCTCCAAACTTTTAAAGACCTTGAAGATTTATATGTAAAATGTGGCACATTTAGGTTCTACAAGTTTGGAGAGCCTGGAAAAACCAGCAAAATAAAACTTAAAAGAATGTATAAAGGTAAATCATATTCACTTTCCCCCTGTTACCAATTTCTATTTGATTTCTTTAAATTCAAGCTTTGAATTCCTGGTAACAGTGGAAGAAAATACAGCACCATGACAGGACTCACAAAAATGAGCATTAAAGGTTGCACTCAGACCTGCTCCCAGAAGAAACCAAGTGCTAAATTAAATAATAATTAATTTATTCATCTGATCCCTGCTGTCGTTCAGCTGGAATCTCCTCCTGAGCTGTCTGTGTGATTCCCCCTGTCCTGCTGCTGCAGGAATCAGCTCTTGCAGGTGGCAGAGCCTTGCAGGGGTGACATTTGCTGTCCTTGCCCTCAGGTTGAGCAGCTCCACGGAGCAGAGCACCTCGTCCCGGCTCATCCGCAAGCACAAGCGCCGGAGGAGGAAACAGAGGATGCGGCAGATTGACAGGGTAAGGCTGGCACCAGCATCACCCAGAGAGGTGAACTGGGATTTGTGAGTGGAGCTGTTGACTCAGGAAGGGATCCAGGACAGGTCTGTGCCTGTTGAATTCACTGGGAAGGCTCCCTGTGGCTCCAGGCTGGGCTAAATCTCTGCATTTGAAGTTCTGCGGCTCCAAGTGAAGCTTTCACCTCTCCCTTTCTGCTTTCACTGTGCCATGATCCCATTTCTTGGCTTTTCCAAGACCAGTCTCTGGAGGAGCAGCTCAATTATGATGAGGGAAGGGGTGTGAGATGCCCTGAGACCTGCATTCTGCTGGAAGGAGAAATCCAAGTGGATGGAAAATCCCAAATCTTTTCCTCTGCCCTTCCCTGTGCCAGTCCTTGGCAGCAGGATGAGGGTGACCCCACGGACAGACCCTGAAGTCCCTGTTTTGTTCTCCCGTAAATCTCAGTCTCCACACATTAAAGAATGACCTCACACACATTTGACCACAGGATAGTGTTTTAGAAGGTCTTTGATAAGCACTTTTGTATTTAATTTTGGAGGCAGGGCTGTGTCTCTTCTCTCACTTCTTGCTGGATTATGTGCTGTTCACTCCTCCCTTTAGGAGGAGCTGTGGGTGCTGTAATTCACATTCCCCTGGACACTTTAGGATCCAAATGTTTGCCTGTAAGTCGCAGCCGGGAAGCAGAAATAATTCCAGGGGAAGTTCAGCTGAGAAACCTCAATATAGGAACATGCTCTGTGTGTTTTGTGATCAGACCTTTGGAGAAAGTGCAGACTCTGCTCAGATTTCTTTCCTTAAAGTCTCTAAATGAAGCATAATTTTGAGGAAGCCTCAATAGTTTCTGGCTGCCTTTCAGTTGGAAACCTATTCATCAACTCCTGATGAGTTCATCCTCAACAGTTCTTACTCTGAGCCATTTAAAACCTTGAGTCTTTTTCTGTTGTGTTTTGCAGTCGTCCTCGTTCAGCAGCATCACTGACTCCACCATGTCCCTAAACATCATCACTGTCACACTCAACATGGGTAAGAGGACAAGCCACGTTTTTTATGATGAATTTCGAGTGGTAGAGGTGTATTTTGTATTTCTCTGGATTCCTAATCCAGAACTGGGCTGTTTTCACCAGCAGATCAGTGTTCCTTCCAGGGAAGCAGCTGGAACTGCAGGATGTGGAGTTAATGGTGAGGAATTGGAGTAGAAGGGCACTGGGGGTTTGCATTTCTGCTGCTCATGTGTTTCATTTGTCAGCCAGGCAGAAATGTGCAGGGCTGCCAGCAAATTCAGCACCTTTCAGCAGCACCAAACCCTTCCTGCCTCTCTGACATGTGCAACAAACATTGCTTAATGTGATCAGTGCTAATTTCCAGGTGTGGACAAGTCTTTTCAGTGCTCTTTCTCTCGCTATTTTTCTTTTTTTTTTAAGTAACACTGTCTTGGATGAAAAAATCCTGTCTTTAGCAGCCTTTCCCTGAAGGTGCCAGGCAAATATTCATCATTAGAGCAGCCTGAGATCATTGCAAGTCAAACCTTGCCCCGCTGATGTGCTGAGACGTTTCAAAGCTGAAACAGCCTCCCTCTTTGCTATCATTCCAATCACTTTGTCTGCTTTTTTTTCCCCTTCCCCACCCTCCACTTTGTGTCCATCTAGAAAAGTACAACTTCCTGGGAATCAGCATTGTGGGGCAGAGCAATGACCGGGGCGATGGTGGCATCTACATCGGCTCCATCATGAAAGGAGGGGCGGTGGCAGCGGACGGGCGCATCGAGCCAGGGGACATGCTGCTGCAGGTGGGTCCCTGTCCCCAAATCCTGCTGCTCTGCTCTGCCATCCCACCAGCCCCACGGGCTGTAGTCATCAGGGAACAGAATTTATTCATCCTCAGAGAAATGTGGCCCAAAGATCGCTGAAATAGGTGATTCTTCCTGAGACACTGTGAGAAGTGACATTTCAAAGGAATGGAAGTGGTGACCAGGCAGATAAACTGGGGGATTAATTAAGTAATTAAAACACCTTGAACTTTCCTGCTGCAAAGGCTGACCTCTGCTCTCTGCACTGTTTCAGGTGAATGATGTCAATTTTGAGAACATGAGCAATGACGATGCCGTTCGGGTTCTGCGGGAAATCGTCTCCAAACCAGGGTGAGCACATCACAAAACCTCTTCCTGTTTATCCTCCATGTGCAGTTGTTGGAGCTGGGAAAACCTCAGAGAAATCAACATTCTGATATCCATCAGCACAGCCTGATCTCAGCTGTGGACTTTTCAGTGTAAATGATGAATAGGTGAGGTTGGTTCTGGCCAAAACCAACACGAATTGAGGAGTTGCCTGCTTTCAGCAGGGCTGTTTGTTTGTGTGATGAGAATTTCAATATCTCTAGAGCTGATCATCCAATGGATTTCACCACCAGTGCTCATCATCTGTGCAAAGCCAGGAACCTCCTGATGTGCTTCATACTGAAAATAGTAAAAAGCTTCTCAAAACCATTTTCAGAATGTACTTGACAACTGCTGGATAGGAATAGATTTGTTTCAAATAGTTCTTGTGGCATTTCCAGCTCTGCAGGAAATTTAAGAATCATCCTTAACCTGTTTTCTTTCTTCCTAGACCTATCAGCCTAACAGTAGCCAAATGCTGGGACCCTACTCCCAGGAGTTATTTCACCATCCCCAGGGGTGAGTACACATTTGGGTTCTTTGCTGGGTTCCTGGGAAGCCCCCAGGGTTCTGGAATATTTTCACCTATATTGGCACCTAACAGATTCTACCCATTCAGTTCTTTTATTTGTTTACTTCTGTACTGGGAGCCTGGGGTTCCACTACCCAGTGAATTCCTGGGAGTTTTTCTCTTGGTTCACATATTTGGATCAAGCTCCTAAACTTTTGGGAGGCAATCTTAACCTTTCAATTTATAAAAGGTTTGGAAATAATTACTCCAAGTGTTAAAAATCCTCATTTTCTCCCAGTGAACTTTTAGAGAGAACTGAGTGTTTTGAAGATGTGAGGGAAGCAGCAGTGATATACATAAAAAAATGAAAATTATCTTATTTTCAGTAGCAGTAAAAGATGTGTGCTCATGTGACAAACACAGCTGCCTCCTGCTGGTGAGGGCTGTGCTGGTGGTGCTGGAACCAGTTTGTTCCCAGTCCACAGAAGATGACAGTGGCATTGAAGATGGGGTGCAATAAATGCAAGATTGGTGCAGACTGTGGGAGCCCCCTTAGGAAAACCAGAGAAACAACAAGAGAAAACCACTCAGATCTTTCAAAATTTTGGTCTTTTCTGCAAGTATGACCCCATTTTCTGTGCCTTTTGTCTGGTGCAGACTACAGGACCTCACCCCATTGAAACCCTTATTCAAAGCAGTAAAACCAAAGAAAACCCCTCAGATCTTTCAAAACCTTGGTGTTTCCTGCAAGTCTGACCCCATTTTGCATCCCTTTGTGGTGGTGCCGACTATGGGACCTCACTCACATGAAACCCTCAGAAAACCAGAGAAACAACAAGAAAACCAAAGAAAACCCCTCAGATCTCTCAAAATCTTGGTGTTTCTTGCAAGTCTGACCCCATTTTCTGGGCCTTTGTGGTGGTGCAGACTATGGGACCTCACTCACATGAAACCCTCAGAAAACCAGAGAAACAACAAGAAAACACAATAAAACCCCTCAGATCTTTCAAAACCTCGGTGTTTCCTACATTTCTGACCCCGTTTTCCTGTGCCTTTTGCTCGCAGCTGAGCCGGTGCGGCCGATCGACCCCGCGGCGTGGATCTCTCATACCACGGCCATGACGGGAGCGTACCCCCGTTACGGTATGAGCCCCTCCATGAGCATCACCACATCTACCAGCTCCTCACTAACAAGCTCAATTCCCGAGTCGGAAAGTAAGTCACCCCCTGGCCAGCCCAGGGCAGGGGGCTGCTCGGGGCCACCAGGGCCCGGCCACGGGCACGGTGACAGCGGCGGCGCCAGCCAGGCCTTGAGTGGTTTCTCACACTTGGGGAAAGCAGGAGGACTTTTGGCAAAGCTTGGAGGTTGACGTGGAGGTGTTTGGTCAGGGTTTTGTCTCAGGGAGAAGTGGTTGCTGGTGGATTTTAATGATAGGTTCAGGTTTTTCCACTCAGGTGCATTTGGTTGGTTTTTAATAAATTTCAACAATAACGTTAATGTTTCACTTGGGAAATCCTTCCCTGATATTCACAGGGCGTCCTTTTATACTTTTTAATCCTTTTTTTGTTCTTTTTTATATTCCTAGAATTTATTGAGCAAGCTAAACCAAAATTTAACATCCCACATGAAATTAGAGTTAGATTTCATCCTTCTTCCTGGTTTGGCAGTCTGAAAGAGCCATATCTATGAAACCATGAGGTTGGATTTTAAAGATAGGTTCAGGTTTATCCACTCAGGTGGATGGGAGAGCTGCCTTCTTGCATTTGATTGGTTTTTAATAAATTTCAACAATAATGTTAGTGTTTCATTTGGGAAATTCTTCCCTGATATTCACAGGGCCTTCTTTTATACTTTTTTGTGCTTTTTTATTTCTAGAATTTATTGAGCAAGCTGAAACCAAATTTAATGTCCCGCATGAAATTATGGTTAGAGTTCAGCCTTTTTCCTGGTGTGGCAGTCTGAAAGAGCCAAATCCATGAAACCAGGAGGTTGCCATGATTCAGAGAGGTTTCTTTAATTCAAAAGCCTCTCAGAGCACTCAAATCACAGAATCTTTTTAGGAAGGGACCCACAAGGATCATTGACTCTAGATCTAAGTGAATGGCCCAGACAGGGATCAAACCCTGTTGGTGTTATTAACACCATGCTCCTACTCCTTATCTTGGAAAATTTGTTTAAGGAATATTCACTCTTCCTTTTATTTAACTGGGAATGACACTTTGAGGATTTTAAAGACCTGTGTGGTATTGGTTATAAAGCACCTCAGATTTTATATTTTAGATTTCACCTCACCCTGAAGGGAAAGGCCAGGTTTTCTTTTTTATGTAGGTGATTTTAGACATCAGGCAGCACCACTGAGGGGAAATAATCTGCAGCAGGAAGCAAATGAACCCCTTTCCTGCTGCTCTTTATCCTGAGATGTGTTTTGAGCCTTACAGGTACTGCTGGAACCCAGTGTCTCTGCTGATTGCTGCCCAACAAGTCTGTACTCAGCATTCCTCTTGAACAATTCATGATGATAGTGCTGGGGTTGGCAAGTGGGGAGCAGGCACTCTCTCAGTTAGACTTTGAAAATAAAGGTATTTGGGAGCAGAACCACATTTCTGGAGACAGCTTCTCATTTCTGTGCCAGTGATTTAAAAGATTTCCTTTCTGGAATGCAAGAGAATAAAGGGTACCCCTGATTTTTATTGTGACCTCTTCCTTCAGCTCAGCCCTGTGACCTGCCCTGACCTGGGTTGGGTGAATTTTTAAAGCTGACTGAATTCAGACCAAAATGGGAGCATTTCAGATGCATCTCAGAATTTGCTGTATTTGTACACCAACCAGAACTCAGAAAATATCAATTTTCTGTTCATATGCAGATCTCAGGTCTCCAAGAAAATACAATTTATTGCTCCCCAATATTAGTTTGTTGGTGAATTTTTTTTTTCCCCAGACATGTTGCTTTTTGCCACTAACCAAACTAACTTAAAGCAAAAGCAAACTTTTAGTGTTTATTTGAGGTTTGTAAGTATTGAAGCTGCATGCAGAGCTGGTCTGGGATGTTTTCCTGCATATTGGCAGTGCATGTATGGAAAGAAACATTTCCAGTTTTCATTGTTTCACGCTTGCTGTACCTTTTTTTATCCAAAATTTTGGGTGGCTGGAAAAGGACAAAAGTGCTTTTGAAAGGTGGGTGATGTGGGGAACTGGGAGGGGAGGAAAAGAGGGTTTTGGAATTCCTGCTGGAGAAGGGTCTGGGCTACAAACAGAGATAAAAATGAATTTTCTAGGGCTGGAAGATGGGACAGCAAGGAGGATTTGACAAATTCAACCTCAAGCCTGTTCTGATTTTATTGTAAAAATTGATCAGGAAGGTGTGAAACCTCTGGGGATCCAGTTCTGCCCATAAATGTGTGAACTGGGAAGGGCTGTGGAGCCATTTGGGAGGTTTTTTTAAAGTGTTCCACAAAAAAAGATTGAGGGCAAAGTAATCCTGGGAGGGGTGGGCTGTGAGGGGACCCTGGGAAGGGTTTTTGTAAGGAAATCCCTGATTTCTTCTGATGTGGGAAGATTTCTTCTATGATTTAATTTTCCCCACAAATGTCCAGATCTTTAAATAAAAAACTGGACATGGGTTGAGCCATGGTCACCCTTTCTCCATGGAGATGAGGGGTACTCCTGATGGTGAACCCCAAAAGAACAAACCCCAAAACTTCCCCCAGAGTTCTCCTTGGGGCTGTTCCTGGGAAATTGAAATGGAAAATGATGGATACAAAACCCCTTGGGTTTCCTTTCCTGCCAGTCTGGATGCAGAGAGGATCCTGCAGCTGCTCTGGGAAGCCCAGACACGGGGACTCAGCATTTCTGTCACTAAACTGGTGGCCTTGAGCCCAAAATCTGAAAAAATGCTACAAATGCTGTAATTCACTCTGTGGATGAGGGTGCACTTAGGAACGTTTGTGTCTTTATTTTATTTTATTTTATTTTATTTTATTTTATTTTATTTTATTTTTTATTTATTTAATTTTTAAATTTTATTTTAATTCTATTCTATTTTATTTTACTTTATTATTTTATTGTTTCATT
Source organism: Hypocryptadius cinnamomeus (assembly GCA_013400635.1). Taxonomy (NCBI): domain Eukaryota; kingdom Metazoa; phylum Chordata; class Aves; order Passeriformes; family Zosteropidae; genus Hypocryptadius; species Hypocryptadius cinnamomeus. Next base: position 7,800 of record VYZP01019847.1, read on the forward strand.
TTAATTTTTATATTTTATTTTNCTGGCACAGTTGAACATCATTTTAGGTGTTCAGCTGGCACAGTTTGGCTGAGATAACCCCACTGTAGATGTTCAACTGGCACAGTTTGGTTGATATAACCCCACTGTAGATGTTGAGCTGCCAGAGTTTGGCTCAGATAATTCTGTTTTAGGTGTTCAGCTGGCACAGTTTGGCTCCGATAATTCTGTTTTAGGTGTTCACCTGGCACAGTTTGGCTCAGATAATCCAATTTTAGATGTTGAGCTGGCACAGTTTGGCAGAGATAACCCCACTGTATGTTCACCTGGCACGATGCAGCTCAGATAACCCTCTGCTGTCTCCTCTTGCTGTCCCCATTTCAGGAGCAGATGTGGTGGACTGGCTTTACACACACGTGGAAGGCTTCAAGGACCGCCGGGAGGCCCGGAAATACGCCAGCAGCATGCTGAAACACGGCTACCTCAGGCACACTGTGAACAAAATCACCTTCTCAGAGCAGTGCTACTACGTCTTCGGAGACCTCTGTGGCAGTAAGTCCCCACTGGGAAGGACAGAGCTGTCCCTTTGTCATTTCTGTGCCTTGAGGGTGCTCATTGTCCCCTTGTGTGTCCTCATGATGAAGAGTTTCATGAGGAGGGAGAGCTCTGGAGCTGCCCAGGGGAGGTGGAGTCTCTCTGGATTAAGGGGATACCCAGCAGGACACATTTCTGTGTCACCTGCTCCAGGATTGGACAGGGGGATCTCCAGAGGTCACTTCCATCCCTGCCTCTCCTGGGGTTTCACAAAGGGTGTCCCAGAACAGGGGAGACCTTCATCACCCTGAAATTGTGTGACAAGTGGCTGGTGCTCCCTGGGAGCAAGGAGAGCTCCTGGAGGAGGATGAACCCATCAGGCAGAGCACTGAGGACAGCAGGATTTATTGCTGGTGCTGCCACACTGATGCCTCAGGTTTTGGCTTTTCTGTTTTTTACATTCTGTGCTGCTTTAGTGTGTGGGTCTGGGCTTCACATGAGGGGATGGTGAGCTCTGTGCACAGAGCAGGGAGACAAAACAATTCCTGCTCCAGCTGGGCACCAAGGACAAATGATCCAAATCTCAGGCCCAGGAGCACAAACAGCGTGGGCTGGAGAGAGAAAAACAAGCAGGATGGGACTTCATAAGCTAAAGCTTATGAATTAATTATGAATTATGAATGAATTATGAATAATTGGACAATTAACTCCAAGATGCAAATGATCACAGGGAGAGACCCCGGGAGCGCTCGTGCATTTTGGGACCATTTTGGTTCATCTTGGGTGCAGCCCTGGCTGGGCTCTTGTGCTGCCCAAGGTGCATCCATGGAGGAGATCCTTGGAATAAATCCCTGCTTTATTCTTTAGCTCTGTCTAGTCCCTGTTCTAGGGCAGCTTTCACATTCCCTGCTGTCAGTCCCACTCACTTTCCAGCCTGGAAAAGGGGGATGTCCCCACCCTGTCCTCACCCTTTCTCCCCTCTCACTGCTGGGTGAGAAGGCTGATTCCAGGATGTTGCTAAGCTTCAAATACCTCCATAAATTAATTCACAGTGATCATTTTACCTGCTGAGTAAGAAACTTTCCCCTTTTTTCTTTCCCAGATCTGGCTGCACTGAACCTCAACAACGGTTCCAGCGGCGCCTCGGACCAGGACACCCTGGCTCCACTGCCACACCCTGCTGCTCCCTGGCCCTTGGGCCAAGGATATCCCTACCAGTATCCTCTGCCCCCTCCTTGTTTCCCACCAGCCTACCAAGACCCAGGCTTTAGCTATGGCAGTGGCAGTGCAGGCAGCCAGCAAAGTGAAGGTAAGATGGGGTAAAAGGGTTTGAATTCCACAGCTCTCATTATCCCCCACCATCTGCTTGGGTTCCTTGGTGCTGTCCGTGCTTCTCTCGTGGTTTTGGTTGCTCCCTGCATGGATTGTGTGCAATGAATCAAAGGTGTTTGTGGCTCTGGAGGAGGGGGTTTGGCTTTCAGCTCTCTGTGGGAAGTGCCAGGCTTAACCCAGTCAGGGATTGCCAGCAGTGGGGTTGGGGTTGCTGGAAATGAGGCAATTTCTGTGCTGCTGGGGCAGGGGTTAGAAGGAAGGTGCTCTTGGCTTTCATGTCAGTGCTCAGCACAAAAGGAAAATCACATTTTTTCTAAGTGGGAGGTGGCCAGCCAGGGCTTCCCAGGGCTGAAACACCGCTCCCAGGGAGGAGGGTCTCTGCTGGCATGTGTGGCAGGGACGGGAAGAGAATTCTGCATGGATGAAAGACCTGCCCTCCTTTTCTGCCCTAGATTCATTTTTAACCTTAGTAAATAAAATCATGTCATTTTTTGGCTGTGAAGTACTATTTTTTAATTTCTTTTTTTTAAATCACTCCCAGAGTGAGTTTTGCTTTTGGAAATGCTGGCAGTAAAGAAGGGGTGAGGGTTCCTTGTGGTTTTCAATGAACATCCAGTCAATTGGATGTCACTTATCCCTATTCCTCACAGCCAGTCAGATTTTACAAAATGGCACAAAAGGGTTTCATAACACAGGATTTTAGCCCAGCTGCATGTCACCTTATCCCAAAATAAGAAATATCCATGAGGAATCTCAGAGAGGTTTTAGAACTGGAAACTGATTGCCCTGGACAGAACGTGGGGATGTTTTTTGGCAGCTGCTTCTGTGAGCAGTAGGAATTTTCTCCCTGCTGCTGGAATAGGAAAGGAAAGGTGGCACTCCCAAAAAGTGCCAGGGTGTTCAGCTCTGAAAGGTTTCCACTCTTTTCCTGGTGGAAACCAATTTCTGTGCTGTTTCTTGCTTTGTAACTGTTATTCCCTTGTTTTGTCCTGAGCAAGCGTTAGACTGAAGGATTCCTAGAGGAATGGCTGACTCTAGGGGATTGGTAAGCCTCAAATTCCTCCATGATGAATTCACAGCATGATCATTTTTAGATTCTCGTGACCCAAATGTTTAGCTGTATTTTGGTTTGGTTTTTTTTTTTTTTAATTTGAACTTTTATTTTTATTTTGAATTGTCTTGGACGCTCGACCTGTCTCAGTGCACAGTGGTGTGACATTGGCATATCAACCTGTGGGACTGTGCTGCAGCAGCTCAGAGGGGAGGGAATCAGGTGGGAAAACCCCATCCCCAGGCTCTCCAGAGAATAAATAGTCCAAATTTATTATGGTGTCACCCCTCTGGGTTGTATTTCTCTGTCAGTGCCCCTGCACTGCCCATTAATTGGTGGCCAGGTGGCTCAGGCAGGGGTTGGGAGTGCTGGAGCACAAGGCTGCACTGCTCACTCTCAAAATAGTGTTAAATTTGGGGTTTTGTGCCCTGTCTCTTTCATTTGCACTGTTAAATCATAACAATCAGCAAATAGCACTTCAGAGACCCAGGCTTGGAATATTCACTTAAAATCCAGTGGTTTTGTGGCGTGTTTTCCATCTCTCTGGCACTCTGCAGAAAATGGAGCCTTTCCCCCCAAAATCCAGTCTGGTTTCCCATCTCTCCAATCAGCTGGAGCAGCAGGATGTGATGTGCATCTGTAGCTCAAGAAGGAGCAGCCCAAAATAATTCTGTTTTTCCCATTTCTGTGGCTCATTTAGACTCAGAGGCTGGTCCTCTGTTCTGCTGGCTGGGGATTCTTTTTGGGAGTCCATCTTGCACTAAGGTGATTAAGGGGATATTCCTTGGGTTGATTAGTTAGGTTTTTAAAAAAATAATTAGCTTAGAACTGTCTCCTAATCTGTCATGGGAACAGAACAAGACCTTCATCTTCCATAAAAAAATCAGTTTTTGAAGTTTAGTAAAGCTTGTTTTTAGTAACAACTCAGCTGCTACTCAGTGGCAATCCTTTGGTTTTCCAAGGTGATTTAGTGGCCTCTCTTGGGAACAATATCCTGGTGTTACTGATTTGTGATAGAGCAGCTCAGGAACTGTTTCCTAGGGAATTCTCCAACAGCACAAGGCTTTAGTGGGGAATTTTAAAAGCACCTCCCCAGTGAAGCCAACAAAACCTCAAGGATTGAAGGGTGACAGAGAAGGCAAAGGGGTTTCTTGTAGAAAAATTAATTTTAAAAGGAATTTAAAAAGGACTTCCTCGCTGAAGCCGACAAAACCTGGGTGATTTAAGGGTGACAGAGAGGGCAAAGGGGTTTCTTTTGGAAAAGGTAATTTTAAAAGGACCTCCCTACTGAAGCCAACAAAACCTGAATGATTTAAGGGTGACAGAGAAGGCAAAGGGGTTTCTTTTGGAAGAGGTCCAAAATAAAGCAGAGACAATTGGAATTAAACCTCATTTGCTTGAGTCAAACCCCAAATTCCTGCTTTTTGCTCCCGTTCCTGCTCCCCCCCCTCTCCTGTCGGGCTGGATTTGAGCCAGGAGCTGGAATTCAGCTGCTGCTTTCACCGTGCAAGCTCGGAGCCGCGTCTGCGTGTCCCCACGCATGGCACCACCCCATCGCTGAGCCACCACCAGCACACGCGGCACACAGCAGGGCCCAGCTCATCCTGGCTCTTCTTCTCTCCTCTTTTTGGGCTGGCAGGGAGCAAAAGCAGCGGCTCCAACCGGAGCACCAGCGAGACCAGCAGGAGAGGAGCGGGCAGGGAGAAGGAGCGCAAGTCCGGGGGCAGCGGCAGCGAGTCGGAGCCCGGCGCGCGCCGCGAGCGGCCGCTCAGCCAGCTCAGCCAGCGCTCCGCCAGCGACAGGAGCCACCAGAGCCACCACTCCTACGGGCCCCCGGGGGTGCCCCCCTTGTACAGCCTGCCCAAACTGGGCTCCAAGGTGCTGGGCAGCAGCGGCCCACCCGGAGGGCCGCCGGTGCGCGAGCTGAGCGCCGTGCCGCCCGAGCTCACCGGGAGCCGCCAGTCCTTCCAGAAGGCCATGGGCAACCCTTGCGAGTTCTTCGTGGACATCATGTGAGAGGAAGTGCCTTCAAAAGACTCTGCACAGGGTGGGGTTTTTGTTTTTGGTTGGTTTTTTTTTTGGGGGGGTGGGTTGTGGGATGCTCAGTTGGAAGAGGCTTGGCTGTCTTGCATGTCACACCTTCCTGTTCGCGAGTGTGTCGCAGAAAAGAAAAAAAAAAATCGACAAAACTGAACAAAAAAAAAAGAAAAAAAATACAAAACCCCCCCCACCACCACCTACAGAAATGAACAACAGAATCTCCTGGGATTGTTAAATATCAGCAAATCGACGGCATCTTTTTGTTAGGTTTGTTTTCTCTCCCCTCCCCATCTCGTTCTGGATTGTGAATGGCTGGTGTATATTCACATCTTAATGAGCTTTGGTCATTGTGGCACCTACTTCAGTGGAATTAGTGTCTCTTTCTGGGCTGATTGGAGGACTGGTATTTCACATGACTTCTAAATTCCTGACAATGCATAGGAGCACTTTGATTTTTTTTTTTTTCCCTGCTTTTTCTCTTGCAAGGACAAAAGGACTGCTGGCTGGTATCTGGGATACTGCCTTGGAATGCTGGTTCCTGGATGCATCCATAGCTCTGAGCAGACATGGCACCCACAAGTGCTTGGAAAGGAGCAGGATCCAACCAATTCCTAGAGGAAAACAAAGTTGTGGCTGCTTTCTGCTCACTAGGCAGTATAAATCAACCTTTCTTGGGTTCTTTAAGGAGTTTTTGAAAAGATATTCTATCAAGGGAGTGCTGGAGTCTTGCTACTGTATGTGTTCATTGTGCAGAACTTGTAAAGTTATTTCCTTCAGTTATTTCCTTATTTCCCAAGAGTGATTTTCCAGCTGCACTCGGTTCCTGGGCATTTCAGTCACATCCCTGCTGCCAGGTGTGGCTGTTCCCTCTGGATGTGCACTTGCTTGCAGGTTGGAAGAGTTATTCCTACAGAAATAGGAGAATTGCTGCAGTTCTGTCAGGGGCTGTCTATCCCATTCCAGCAGAGAAATCCTGGCTCCCACTGGGACATGGCTCTTCTTTGTGATCCCTCCTTCCTTTCTGAGCAGAATCTTTCTGGTTTTTGTTAAAACAGAGGCCTGGAGAGGTCTGATCCCCCAGAGCACAGTGGGCAGAGAGGTGTGAGGGTATCTGAGAACAGATCAGAAATGGTAAAAAAATAAATCCTTACCCCACCCTGGAGCTCCCCAGAAATAAATCCTTACCCCTGACACTGAGTTAGACCCACCCTGGAGCTCCCCAAAAAGAAATCCTTACCTTTGACACCAATTGAGACCCACCCTGGAGCTCCCCAAAAATAAATCCTTACCCCTGACAATGAGTTAAACCCACCCTGGAGCTTCTCAAAAAGAAATCCTTACCCCTGACAATGAGTTAAACTCACTCTGGAGCTCCTCAGAAATAAATTCTTACCCCTGACACTGAGACCCACCCTGGAGCTCCTCAAAAAGAAATCCTTAGCCCTGACTCCTTCTGCTGAGGAGCTCTGCTGTTGAATATCCCCAGGATTTAATTTCTGGCTCTCAGGCTGTAGAAAGTCAACTCAGGCAGCTTCAGGGCTGTTTTAAGAAGATTTTTAAGGCATGGTGAGCACAGCCATGCTCTCATGTGGCTCATTTAATGAGACAGGAGCTGCAGCCACTCTGGCATTTGACCATGGGGCCATTCCTCAGTTAAATTCTCTTTTGTGGGATCTCTGCTGCTGGCAGGATTTAGGGCAGGTGCTTTAAAACCAGTTTTTACTGTAAATAAGCATTTTCTTCACTGGTAAGAAGCTGCTTTTAGGTCTGTTCTGTGCTTTTTGGGTAAATAGCCAAGGTGGATGTGAAGAGAGAACATCTTTGTCTCTGTACACACACAGTTCATTTGTCACCCTGAAAACTGACCCTTCAAAATGTCTTTTTAATTCTGATGTTTCACTTCTTTCCTTTCTCCCACCTCCCTTTGTCAGAGACTCCAGATGTTTGTGGGAATGGGAGACTCAATTTCTCCTTCCACAGGGAGCCAGGAATTAGGGAAACTCTCACTTAGCCCATTTCTGGGCTTCTAAATTGATTTTCTTTACAAAAACCTTCCCCAAAAAAGCTGCCCAAGGCTTCTGAAAGCAGAGCTTTCATCACCACCCATGGATGGCTCCTCCAAAAGAGGCCCTGCCTAAAGCTTGACAGGACTTTTCTTTCCCTTCCCTCCTCCTCCCAGATGCAAACCTGACTTGGTAAATTATTCTGAAAGATTGACACTTAAATCAGGGTAAAAGAGTGGTGGAAATCTGCTCTGTCTCCAGGAGACACTGCTGAGCAGTCTGTGACTTTACTGACAATCACTAGTGGTTCTACTTTTAAATTAATTGAGATTTTTTCTGGCATTTTATAAATTATGATTTCTCTGGCCCTGTTTGTTTTAAGGCAGAACTCAGAGGGCTGGAGTAAAAAAAAATTTTAAAAAATCTCCTTTTAATATTTCCAAAAAAGGGATTAAAGCTGGGAGCTGAGCTTTTCACCCATGTTTCATTTCCAAGAGTTGCAGTTTACACACCTGCTGGGGGTTTGGTTTTGTCTCGTGGTTTTGCTGTTGGCAGAAACTGTTCTGTGTCTTGCTGGTCTTTGCTGCTATGTTGAAAAATGACTTTTTTCTAAATGTGTGTGCTCGTGGGTCACCCTGGGACGAGGCTGTGAGTCCCCAGCAGATGTGGGAATGGTTTGCTGAGGAAATCAGGCTGCAAGAGCTTCCCCCACTGCAGGGAAGGTGCTCTGGGTGTTGTTCCACAGGTGGATCCTCGTGAACAGTGCAATATTGAACAGTGACACAAAAATCTGCATTTTTTCCCCCATGCTGGGCTGAAGGTCAGGTCTGAATCTTTGCCAGATCTGTTTCCTCAAGGGAACAAAAATGAGATTTCCCAAGTCCCAAATATTGAACAGTGACACAAAAATCTGCATTTTCCCCCCTGTGCAGAGGCTGGGCTGAATCTTTGCCAGATCTGTTTCCTCAAGGGAACAAAAATGAGATTTCCCAAATCCCAAATATTGAACAGTGACACAAAAATCTGCATTTTCCCCCCTGTGCAGAGGCTGGGCTGAATCTTTGCCAGATCTGTTTCCTCAAGGGAACAAAAATGAGATTTCCCAAATCCCAAATATTGAACAGTGACACAAAAATCTGCATTTTCCCCCCTGTGCAGAGGCTGGGCTGAATCTTTGCCAGATCTGTTTCCTCAAGGGAACAAAAATGAGATTTCCCAAGTGCCACCCTTGGCTTCCATCCTTCGTGTCTTTCCAGCTCTGTCCTGCTGGGCACAGCATTCCCTGCAGGAACCTGTGCCAGCCATGCCAGGGGAGCTGCCCACAGTGGGAATTGTGCCAGGGGGAAGAAAATGTGGAGGCTGGAGTGCTGCAGACCCAGCATTTCTTACCCACCAGGGCCTGAAATTGAATTTTGATGGAGTGGCTCCAGGGAGAGGTTTGCTGTGCAGGGCATGGGAACACCCTCAGAACAGGAGCCTGAAGGAATTGGACTAAAGCAATTCTTCAGTTGCTTTTTTAAATCAATATTTTTTATTCTGCAGCTCAGTGCTCACCCATCCCTGCAGCAGGGATGTCTGGGGCTCCTGGAAAAGGGGGAGGAAACACTTGGGGGTGACTTCTCCCACCCCACGAGGCAGGATCTGCAGGGGGGTGTCTCCACCCAGTATCTGAACCCTGAAGAGTAAATTTTTTGGCAAATAGTCTTAAAAGCATGCTGGTGTCTTTTACCTCCTGTTAAGAAATCTGCTTTTCCAAGGAGTCAGTGCCCTGGACACTTTATCCAAAGGTTTTATTGGATGGCAAGCAATGATGCACATTGACTTTTGCTAGGATTTTTGTTCTCTCTGATTTTTGTTCTCTCCCCTCTTGAGACTTGACAGCTCATGGGTTGATGTAATTGTTTTGGTTTTTGGTTTTTTTTGGTTTATTTTTTTGTTTTTGTTTTGCATTTAACTGGATTGTAATAAGATTGACTTAAAATTATTAATTCTAATCAGTGATTAGAAATACATGTAAAGAATTTTATGTACAGTAGAGGAACAAAGTTACATGATTTTAAATAATGAAAACCCAGACTATCACCTATCCTAGAACTGGTTCTACTCCAAGAGTGACCTCTTATTAGCATGGACTGCACTGTTCCTGTTAAATGTCTATTGCATAATTGAATTCTTTTTTGTAGATATTGTATTAAAACCCAAGTGTCTGTATAGTTAATATATAGCTGCTTATGTGTAAATGCTATTTTAAACACTAAAAAGCTTTTAATTTTATGTGATAACCACAGTGTATGTGTTCAGTTCTTTGCAGTATTTCATTGTGATTTATTTCATAAATATTGCCCAGTTTTGGACTCTCCAGCAGAAACAAGGATCACTGGGACACCCTGTGTAAACTCTGGTGAGCCTTGGGTTTGTCAGGACACCCTGTAGGGTCTGAGGGGCTCAGCTGGACTCGAGATTTAAAGGTTTTTCCAGCCTAAATTATTCTAATTTTCCAGCTTAAATAAAAAGAACAAGCACAGCTTGGTGAGGCAGATTCCTGCTTCCCAGCTGGTACAGATCACACAGCAAGGGGAGAGTGAAACATCATTTTAATATCATAAATCCCAGAATTTTCCAGTGAGGAGGATATTAAATGGTCAGGTGTAAGTGAATATTAAATGGTCAGGATTTAAGTGAATATTAAATTGTCAGAATTTTGGACATCCTTTTCCTGCAGGGCCTGGTGGAGTTAAATCAGATTTTTTTTTCCTTTCCTTATTTCTGGAATGATGATCAAAGTTATTTAATGCTTCTCTGCTATGGAACCACAGCCCTGGAGGAGGAATACTGAGAATTTCAGGTGGTTGTGAAGAATTTCTGCAGGCTCCAGGAACAAGAACTCCAGGCTGCAGGTCAGAATTTTGGTTTTTTAAATCACACTGAGGAATAATTTTGCATAGAGGTGATCACAAAAATTTGGGACAAGTAACTCTGCAGTGCACCAAAAGCTTCTTTTTTTTTTTTTTTTTTTTTTTTT
>VYZP01019849.1:0-11963 GCA_013400635.1 Hypocryptadius cinnamomeus
GGGAAGTGGCAAGTTTATACTTTTGCATTTGCTAAATATCCTAATATAATTGGCTGTGTTCAGATGTGTAATAATTTTTGGCACATTACTGGATGTTATGCTGGTTTTAGATTGTTTTCTACACTGATGAAGTTCTACCAACAGTAGTGAAGTGATCTTCAGTACACACTGGTCCAGTGCAATTAACGAACGCCTCTGACAATGATTAAAAACAACACTGGTGGTGGTGGATACTCATGAAGGCATATCTGAGGTTGTTTAAATATAGATAGCCCGGGTACTGGCAACACTAGCTTATATTTGGGTTGCCACCTTTGTAATTACTGAAAATGCTGTGCAGATTTATGCCAGCTGTTTTTATAGAATCATAAAATCATAAAATGGTTTGGGTTGGAAGGGATCCTAAAGACCATCTAGTTCCAACCCCGCTGCCATTGGCAGAGACACCTTCCACTAGACAAGATTGCATCCAACCTGGCCTTCAGTCCTGTATCTCTCCAGCTGTACTGCTCCTGATTTCAGAGCTACCTAGACTGTGTCTAGCTTGGGGGTGTCTCTGCAGGGACAGGGAAAACCAAAGTACAGGGAGGAAAAAGGGGTGTCCCATAGCAACACCTGGGCCCAGGGTCATTATGGCTGCAAAACAGAAACAAAGTGATGGCAAAAAAGAAGAAGAGACATGAGTGAATTTACAGCTTGCAGTCTTCCCAAATATAACTATTACTGATACATAACAAACCCAGTTCCTAATTGAGCAGCACCCATACACACATGATATGCAGACAGTGTTGTGTGGGATTCAACAATACCCACAGCTGCGCAGCTGTAGTACTCAGACTAGGAGTGACAAGGTTTGCTATGGCATTTGAGCATCCCACTTCATAGCAGTGGAAAATGCCTAAACACTCTGAGGTACAGGTAACAGAATAGAGTCACCCATTTCAGCCACTGTATATAGACATATAATAGATAAGTTATACCTCAGAACATGCAAGTGAGCATAGTCAATCAGTGTAGTGAGAATCTGGGTCAACACACTGTGTATGGATAACACATTAAAAGCCAAGAAAGCAAACAATTCTTACTTGCTTGAAATTTGGTCATATATTCTTCCAATTTTTTATTATGCTTTGCATTTTTGTATTCTTTACGAGCAACAAACCCCCTGTAAGCTGAAAAGAGATGTTAAAAACTAGGTAATCCGCTAGGTACAAAAAAGAATAAAAATACTCTGGAATTACGGATCTCTATTAAAATGTTCATAGATATTTTGCAGGCTTTATATTTCAAAAAACATGACAAACAAGCACAAATAGTAAATCTACATAAAATACATTTTCTGCTTAATAAGGTTATTATGAAATAAATGAATATAAAACACAAGATAATTAGAATGTAAAATAAGATTATGTTTGAAAGTATTAAAAAAATCCATTGATGCTTCCATCAACAGGGTAATTTGCCTTATTATCTAGGACAGTTAATATATTTTATTTTCATTATTACATTATACAATCTTGTCAGTGCATGCCAGAATATTATTAATACGAGTATCATCTGTGCAATCACATCCTTCCATTCTTAAAATTGCCTTTTAAATATAACATTGATAAATGTAATTTCAGTAAAGAGATTGTCATAACCTGGTTAAAAGAAATTTTTTTTCATAAGAACAGATATGACCAAGTATAAGATATTTTGTCAAATGTAACAGCAGGAAAAGAGCAAAATCCACATCCAGCATGCACATTCATCTATCAACTGTACACATGCACTGGCTTTAAGCAAAATGTTAAATGTTTTAAAGCTATTACCTGACTGTATTTTAATAGCACTTTGTTCCCTTTGTTCCTTTATCTTTTTGTATCTCCTCGAACCCAGCCACCCTCTGACATAAGCTTGAATCAAAATAATCATGTCAACTGTCTCCTTCCGCATTAAATTCAGCTGCTCCACATGATAGTATTTGAGGAATACCTTAAAAAGAGAAACAAACAAAAGTTCTAGTTACCTTCCCAGCCCTTTATTAATTCAATCCATTTAACATCAGCAAGAGTTACAAGTTGGTTTCAAATTATGAACAGACCCTTCAGTTGTAGTATCTAAAGGATAATTCTAAGAGATAACATTTTCATTGTTTGGGATATTAGTTTACCTTACTCTTCTCTTCAGTATCTTTAGTTAGTCCCTGCTTATTAATTTTTTTTATGGAAAGATTTTTTAAAGTCCCAGTGCAAACCTTCAGTCTGTAACTCTAAATCTGTTTTCAAAACTACAAGGCTGACAGTTTTGTTAACCTCACAAATCTAATGTACATTACATAAACATAATCCAAATCTGGAACCTTCAATTTCTCTGTTTCCCAATTTTAAACCTAAAGCATAGTTTATTTACCAAATTGGTTTTATCAAGCACGAAACTCACATAAGTCCTGAAAAATGAATCCAGCACAAGGGGCGCCAACACATTTCTGGTGTATATTAAGGACTTTGCTTTTTAAAAAGAGTAGAGACCAAGAGCTACTCCAACCAAATGGTTGAGAAAACAAATTGTTTAATATGTTAACAATGGCATACTGGAATGAAGAAGATACAGTATATTAAAAAATTACTTTAGTTTTTCCAAGAACCCAGTTGTCAAGGTGGGCTTTTTCCAAGATGGCAGCACAGGTCTCCGGGCTGACTGGAGGATCATCATTTGTTTTGTAACAGATGAGGTAATACCTAAAGACAAATGCATGATTCTTTATTTGATTATTGGAGGATAATACATGCAAATACATTTAAACCATTCTTTTAAGTAATAAAACAGTTGCATGAAAGAAAACATAGCACTGAAAAAACCAAAACAGCATATGAAAGAAAGTGCAGTTATTTATATACAATACTAAGAAACTCAGTCAAAAGTGGATGAGTGACATATTGCACACCCTGGAGGGTTTTTTAATTCTATAACAATACCAGAAGGTTTTTAAAAATAATTCAACCCCAGCAGAATAGTGCACTATTTCTTTCCTGCTCATGACATTCTGTGAAAGTGATTTCAGTGGCAATATAAAAATAAAATAAAAATATTTTAAAAGCTTTTCTGCCTAAATTATATTATTTTATATTTAGAAATGTCACGAAAATTTCCTATATTGTCTCATGTGCTAGACCATCTACCTTTGAGATACTTAATATCTCAATAGATGCTGAGATGCATCCTAGCTCTTGTTAGCTCCTTGGAATCAGTTTTGCAGATCCTTTTGGAACATGTAAGTGCCATTGTGACACATCATCTGTAAGCACTTAATCTGCCAAACTCATTACTCAGAATTAATTCTGACTAGGAAAAGAGGTCACGATGATCACTCATAAAAATTACCTGTGATACACCAGCTCAGCTGCTGGAAGAAAATACTTGTTTGATCCAGGACTTTCCAAAATGCTCTATAACAAAATGAACCATATCTATCTTGACTTTTTAATTTGAGAAAATTACATTAATTATGTGTGCTTCCTGACAGTACATTCTGGTTTTTTTCTTGTTATTCAGCCTTTAAACATAAAGCCTGGGTTTACCAGCTTTAAATGATGGTAACAGTTTGCTCATGGAATAATAAAAAAAAAAAGAGACAATGTTGATTTCTTCATTATCACCTACAGTTCCCTTTTTTTTTTCTTTCTGTAAAACACAATGAATTGGCTTATATTTATTACAACCAAACAATGATGCCATTATCTCAGGTCTACTTGTAACTCTCAACTACTAAAAAACCCCAAACCCAAAATAAGACATACATGTAATGAAAATCCTTTTTCCTTTGAGGGCCATCTCTCTCAGTGCCAGAGATCTGCACAGCCTCACTGCAATCAGGGGCACAGTCTCTAGAGAGCTACCCCTTTATGTTTACTGCTTTTATCTATGTTACTTGCATAGTCAAGTTTGAGGTTTTTTAAAACAAAAATCTGTTACCAAAAGCTACAGCACATCTTCTAGTGATAACTATCTCTTTCCATGCTGCACTCTTCTAAAAGCTGCATTCTTCCAAAACAGCAACAGTTCCAGGATTATTTTTTCCAGAAACAGGGCTTTAAAAACATCCCTTTGCTGTTCCCCTCTCATGTCATGCACCTGCAGCACTCTGCTACTAGCTCTCTCCTTCTAGTGCACTATTTCTTTTAAATGCTTCTGTCCAAATAGGTGATGCTTGCTTCTTCCCAGTTTTGATCTCCATTCCATACAACTTTGTTCTGATTGAGACAAATACTCAGGGTCTTTATTTTTAAGGGAGAAGTACAGATTTTTGGGGTGGAGGAAGAAGGTAGCTAAAGGAATAGTACAATCACACTGAGTTCATTACTATGCTTCTTAACAGAAGTGACTAATACTTACGAATTATATTTTAAACAACACTATGCACTCAATGAAATTTTCAGCCCTAGACTAGGAATCCTAAATCATCATCTACCCTTGCACAAGCAGATGTTGCAGAGTGCTGAATCTTGGGAGCTAGAGAAACTGTGATGTTCCTTGATGCTGTGGCTGCAAATTCTTGGCTTTAATTTGAAGTAATGCATTTCTAATACTCAAGTCCTTGAAGCCTGAAAAATCATTCTGTGATTCATCGTCTTTCCCTACCCATCAAAAACAGGTTACTAATCCTGTGCCTGAACTACTCTTGGTCATTCAGTCTATAACCTTCTTTGTCACAGGAAATGTCCTTGTATTTTTTTTTCAAAGACCATGCCAAAAACAATGCTGGTGCCTAACAAGCCCTGGATGGCAATTGTAGGAGAGAAAAGAGCTTCTTCACATCGATGTTACCGTTTTATGAAGTTAGCAAAGAGTATACGATGGGAGTAACCCTGTCTTCGAATCCGCGCTGTCTCCAGAATTCCCGTGTAACGCAGCTGAACCAACACTTTTTCTTTGTCAAACTTGTTTGCCTGCCGGTCGTTGTTTGGCTTGATGCACCTGACAAAATGGGGCTGGCCAACGACCATTTTGGATAACAAATCCATCAGAGAATACTGCAAAAAAGTAACAAGAGATCTGTCACCAGGATTCTTATCAAACTGCTATATAGGTCCATGTGTAGCTGAAATTTTATTTCATATGATCAGAATCATGTCCAAAACCATATACATGTTATTAACCTGATACTTTAAAAGTAGATGAAGTAAATGACCCCCCAAAAATTCTAGCTTTTCTAAGCTACTAGTGTATACTACTTGAGACAAACACTGATTCCAAATAAATGTGCCAAATTTCATCCAGGACATTTTCGCAGATTTCCATGATCTCCAACATATGACAGAACTCTTACATTCCTTACATTTACTTGCTTATCTTGGAGCTTTGGGTAATTACAGCCATTTTTCTTTTTATTGTTGCCACCTATTTGAAGACCCTTGCTCCCCCAGAGAGTAAATCTTCCATCTATGGATGGGAAGTGGAACAGCAGCAAGCCAGTAAATATTTCAATTCCTTCATTAGACTGGAGGAAACGAAGGCTACCCCAGAAGAAGGGCTGGTTGAACTGCTCTGATCTTGGTGTGTCCTGTTCATTGCGTAGACTGATGGTGATACTATAACTGCCCTGCCAAGAGGAAACTTCCAAGGAGGGCAAAGCTAGAAGATCACAATTCCAAAGTTGCATTTTTCCCACCTCACCAGAGTACCAGGCCAGCAGAGGGGATGCAGCCTGTAGCTCCCCATGCCAGCTGAGGGGAATCTGACTGCAAACAACCTTGACTGGCGTTTTGGAAAATTGCTTCATGGGAGGATCTTATTAAAACACAAATGAAGAGGCTCATTCCTCAAGATTCAACCTGACTCAACAGAAAGAGACAGCCAGGAGGTAATGGAGCTCAGCAGTAGGTTGGTTACATGAAACCAGTGTAGGACGTCAAGAGCCATATGTTTCGTATTAAAATGTGCAATTCCCTTCTGGACAGAAGCTGCACCATACAGCAAAGTGCTTAATTAGCTCCATCACCAGTGTGCCAACTGAACACAAACAAGTAGGACACACTAATGGATATCTTTTTTTTCCATGCAGTCTGAGGTGGCATATGCTTTTCTTGGTCACCCATAGATTTCTGTGTATGAGTAAACCAGTGGGGCTGAAGGTGGATTTTCATTTAAGAGCATTAGCTATCATGATCTGAGCAAGGATGTCCATGGCAGAAAATAGTATCAGAAAAGTGTAAACATAATTAACTCATTTGCAGCCCCTGATGCTAGAAGTGCTGATAATGCACTGAATCACAGACATTAATTTGAATGAGATTCAATATTTTTTTTTCATCTAGAATATTCAAAGCTTTGGACCACTGTGGTACCTAACTTGAAATTATCCTTCACAGTCAACAAAGCTGTGCAACTGTATCTAAAAAAGAGAGATCTGGCTCCTCATTGTTCTGACATAGATGTAAGTGAACTCCTACAGGTCATAAAATCATAGCNTTTTTTTTTCATCTAGAATATTCAAACAGTATATAGCTTTGGACCACTGTGGTACCTAACTTGAAATTATCCTTCACAGTCAACAAAGCTGTGCAACTGTATCTAAAAAAGAGAGATCTGGCTCCTCATTGTTCTGACATAGATGTAAGTGAACTCCTACAGGTCATAAAATCATAGCATATATTGACTTGGAAGGAAATCATCAGGATCATCAAGTCCAACTCCTGGCCNCACAACCAGGGCTGCCCCATCCCAGGTGCAGAATTTGGCCATTGTCTTTCTGAATTTTCATATGGCTGGTGATTGCTCATCCCTCTGTTGAGGTCTCTCTGCAGGGCCTCTCTGCTCTCAAGAAGTTGACAGCTCCTCTCAATTTACTGTCATCAGCAAACTTGGTATTCCTTTGAGCTGTGTGCTGAATTCATCATGAACATTCCCTCAGCCACTTTATGGTTTGCTGGGAGAGATGACTAAACAAGAGTTGAAAATTCAGAGCAGAACCAACTCTGTG
Organism: Hypocryptadius cinnamomeus; assembly: GCA_013400635.1. Classification (NCBI taxonomy): domain Eukaryota; kingdom Metazoa; phylum Chordata; class Aves; order Passeriformes; family Zosteropidae; genus Hypocryptadius; species Hypocryptadius cinnamomeus. Next base: position 6,965 of record VYZP01019849.1, read on the forward strand.
CACCACTTCAGATGCTCTTCACTGCTATTTGCTGTTTTAGGACCAGCAGCACAGCCAGTGCTTGGGAAGGTCCAGAGCACTGCTGAACGAGCCACAAGGATGAACTCCAGGCAGCCTCTGTGCAGTGACCATCAAGAACTCTCTCTGGAGCTCCTGCTTCCAATTAACTTTGCCCTCTTCCTTAAACTCCTAAGGAAATGCTATACCACTAATATCTCCCTTTATCTTCTTCGGTGGAAAAACAAGCAAGTGAAAGATTAATATTGATCGTTGTACATCATCATGACAGCAATGTGGCTGTGTAATCAAGTACAGTTAGAGATGAAACATCACAATCTCCTCGAGACATTTGTACTGCACAGACTGCTACACCATATATGCAGTTCACAAACTCTAAATGGATCACTACTGATTCTAACTCAACAGGTGCATTTCAAAAAGTAAAAGAATAAACATTTATTGTACTCTAGAAATATGTATTAAAAGATCTGACATCTTACTCTAAAATAAGAAGCAACTGTCTGTGTTTTCATGCTGGTTGTTTCTCTTGGATGATGTCCGGTATCTCCTGCTTCATTCTATAAAGATGAAGAAAAAAAATTACACTTTTTATCTAGTTTATCTGCAATGCCCTTTCCAATGCCTCAAGAAAGCACCCCTCAGAGAACATAAATAATTTAAAAAGTATTCTAAATAGCAAAAGTTACAGCATGATCACTAGCACAAATCAGTTACACCAACACTTTGCTACACAATACACAAACATTCACACACACAAAAGGGCACAAGTTGGTAACAGAGCATCTAATAACTGCCACAAATAACTGGACAATGTCTGAGGTCCCGTCTGTTATTTCATCATCACTGTTAATTTTATAGTTTTCTAAGGAACGTGGCTATACTCCACATCAATATTTTAATTTCTCTTTTTGCTACAATACAGCTGGGAAATAGTATTTTTTTCCCCCTGAAGTTGTTTTAAAACTATAGCCAGAAAGAAGGGAAATGTTAGGTTTTTACCTCACGGAAGGAATATGAATTGCACAACACAAAGATATCCAGCTAAACAGAAAAGAAAATAGAAGAGGAAGAAAAACCAAGGAAGGGGTTACTCACTTACTTTCAATACCAAAACAGCTACTGCCTTTCTAGTTTAAATTAGGCTTCAATGCAGAATCACAAAATCAGTTTCCTTACCTTTGTATGACTGATTGATTTTTGGGAGGTCCACATTTGATAACTGATTGTAGTTTTGCTTTTGGTGTGTGCCAGGTTACCTATGGGAAGATGAAAGAAAGTAACCTACCAAAGTGCTTACACCTCATCTAAACTAAGAATGATCCTGAACCATCTTATTCATGCCTCCAGTGTAACCATATGATTATAAAGGTCATTGACTTTTTCAGAGTGTGTCCTTGTTTCCCCTTTAACCCTTGGGATGGAATGAGCTCTGAAGGAGTTGCATGAACACAAAAACGTGATGTTTTTTTCTCCTTCAGCTCATATGTCATCTACTAGATAAAAAAATAAACAGACTGCTATAGAAGGTAAGATAGATACATCTTACAGCATTCATGTGGTTTTACCCTAAGAATGTTAGTGTACTATTCTAGTTCTAATGCTACATATTAGTTTAAAAAAATGTGCTAATACCCTTCTCTGGCCCTGAGGAAAAGTGATGTGGCATGACTCAAGTTTATAGACCTAAATTCTACTCTTCACTACTCTTTCAAAATTAAGGTTGTATCTTTCCACAGAACTTGCTGGAAACCAACACTGGCCTGTCCTTTCTCTGAAGTGTGGCTGGGTATTCCTGGGTGGCTACTAGCTGACATGGACCAAAACTGTCCCAGGGAGGCATTCTAACCATTAATCAGAATTAGCAGCCCTATGGGAATGTTTCAGCTACTGTTCACTGGCTCTGTTTGGTTTACTAGCACAGACAAAGTCTTAAGGCTCTAACTCTGGAATTCTAAGTGAAGCAATGCCTTCATTATGATGACTTTGAAGGACTAGGTGCATTGACATGCTTTACACAGACACTGGTCTTTTCAAGGAATAATGAAAATTCTGCTGAGCTTTCCATCATGTCTCTCTGTGTTGATAAACTCTAAACATTGCTGCATGCTGCCACTGCTTCTGCTAATAACATAACACCTCTGGGATCTCCCTCTTCACTGGGAGAGCCTGTATCTCTCTGTGCTCAGCTACTATCAGGAAAAGGTGGATAAGAGTTGGAATAACAGCTGCAAATATGTGCCATGGTAATGCATCTGGCATTATGTGATGATATCAAGGCCTAAACCTCCCTGGGGTACAGCTGAATATCACAGGGTGGGAAGGAAAAAGAGAGGACTACTCACAGCTAACTTTAGCTATCTGAAAGTGAGGTGTCTACAGGATCCCTGCTGTATTCAGTGGAGAGAGACACCTTCAGAGGAGATTCTTCCCATCCCAAGAGAAACACCTGAGATAGGCAAGATGGGTTGGACTTTGGGTAATTCTCTACAATTACTCTGATTCTAGATAAATAACATGGATCAGAAACCTAACTTTTAGTTGGCTATAGCTGCAAGGTTTGAGTCAGTTTTGAAACGCTACATGCAGTGTTTCACAAAATTTAACAAGAAGACTAAAACAGCCTTCAGAGTTATCTTTCAAAACATGAAGACTTGGGATCAGTTCTTGGAACTATCTGGATGCTTACTTGGACTCCATGGAAATTATAGTTTAGTATATTAGCAGATATCAACAAGTCAAAAAGTTCACGCAAAGGCATTGAGCTCTGTGCTTTCCCAGGAACACTCACTTAAAATAAAATTCCAAGACCAAATTTTGCATTCTAATAGCAAAGCTCCCTTTGTAAAGAACAGAAGCCTTGCCAAAACCTCAGCTTCTGTAAGTTATGATAATATTTTCATTTCCATTAGGATCTTCCAATTTATTTTTTCTGTTCTGCTAGAAATATGTCTCCCGTGTAATTGTACAAGAAAGTAATGAAAAGTACTTACTGTATGGCATCAGTGCCATCACACAGGGAGTACTACAACACAATAACAAACTGGTTGTAAGGAGACTCACCCATCATCCTGCAGTGGAAGGCAGGACACTTTGCAAGGACGTAGTTCAAACAAGGTGCAATTTAGGAGTAATTTCTCTAGAGCCAGTTTTATTCCTCCACCTCTACTTACAAATTTCTTCAGGAAGAGCTTACTACAAGGACCCCATCAGTTACCTATTGTAAAGAACTCTAAGACTGAAAATAGAGGAGTGTCTTCTCAGTCCTTGCAGCAGAGGACTTCTCAGTCCTTGCAGTTAGGAGCCCCAACCTTTGTTCTCTACCACTTAGAGATAAATTGCACAGAGGCAATTTATATATGCCCTGTCCAAAACAGGCCAGTGACTCACCTGATCCTTCCTGTTCAGTCCCCAGCTCAAGAGATGCACTCCACTCCCTGTCTTGATCCCCTACCCTGAAGACAGGACCCTGCAGTAAGTCTCTACCACTTCCATAGCACTTGACCAGGCCAGTATCTCCTCTGCAGCTTGAGATGGCTGCAGCTCCATTCTGTATAGATTCCATGGTTGGAAAGTGAAGCCACAAAGTGTATAATGTCATCAATGAGTGGCCATATGAAACCTAGCAGTGGTCATCATGAAGGCTGGAGAAAATTAAGATCACCACAAAGCAATACCTGTTTTTGTGAGAGGGTGAGTTACCAGCTGTCGCGTCAGGTTGTTTTCAGATGATCGCAGTAGCAGCACAATATCAGCTGGCAGAGTATCTCTATTTTTGGCTAGGAATCCACTTGCATTATATAGAACCTGTTTAAAAAGTGCATTTGTACATCTTGGATTTTGAAAAGTAATTGTAAATTTCAGCTTTCTGGAATAGGGTTTTTACTTTAACAAGATACACAAATAGTTTTTCAGCCATCAGGCTCACTCTCACTTCTAGTCTTCTTTTTTGATCACTGAAAATTCTACCTTTTCAATACTGAGATATGATTCAAATGACTAAAAGCAAATCTGTAATTCCAAAGTAGCTTGAGACATTTATGTTTCCTAATGCAGGTAGTATTTTTAACCTGTGTGGACTTATCACCAGGACAAGCGTATTGCAGTCCTCCTTTACACCTGTACATGTGCTAGTGCACAATTAACTATGCACTTGATTTCAACCACATCACACAGGATTACCCATATGACCGTGCAATCTTTCTGTGCTATTCATATTATGCTGTACTGGACCCAGGACTTAACACTCTTCCTAGGGATCTCTGTATTAATTGTAGAGAAAGTTTGCAGAATCACAAACTGCATATTGGCAACTAAAATCTCTAAAAATTTCAAGAATGGTGTACCTAATTCAAAATGTAGCTTCAGGGTTCTATCTTGATGGTCTAAGAGATTCACAAGAAAACTTGACCTGTCAAGTAGGGCAGAAGATACTGGGACATATAATTTAGAAAAACCCATCACAGAACAACTCAGCAACAGTCTTAAATGATGAAAAAGACTTGTAAAGGAAGAGGAAATTGTTCTCCAGTTCCACAGTAAGCTGGACTAGGGGTAATGAATTTATATGGCAGCAATGGAGACATAAATTAGACAACAGAAGAAACTTCCTAATGAAAGAGTTTTTTGAACACTGATGGGGCACTGGTATAATTTCCCATCTTCAGTGGCTGGTAACAAGAATGGTAGAACGAGACCTGGCTTTCCACTCCTTGCAGTGAGTTATGCTATGCTGGTGAAATTCAACTCAGCTGGAGATGAGGTTCAGAGGAGTTACAAGAAGCTCTTTGTAGCTGGCTGTCTTATGCAAGGGGTAAGATATTTTCCATCAGCTGATGGGCAGTATTTGTCTCCTCCCAGGCCACCTGCTCCAGCACTGCACAGACTCAACATGGTTTCCCATGTGAGACATGAGTGCTCACTCTGTTCCCTTTAGAAGAGCTCTGAAGGAGGTGGGAGCTCCTGCTTTCCTAAGGCAGGT